>AWOL01S0075753.1:31987-128574 GCA_000715115.1 Nicotiana otophora | reverse complement strand
AAAAAAAAAAAAACCCCAAAACACACACAAAATAAAAAACTCATTTCCCTCTACAGTATCAGGTTTTCACAATATTAATTGCCATTAGTGAATCACCTTTCCCTCAACATGCATGCCCAACAAATGCAACTTCGCCCACATCCCAAAGCCCAACCTTTTCCTCAGTTTCACGGCAAGAATTGCACTCATGTCATCAGCAGTACGAAAATTCATTCCCAACTCCAGGACCTGCACATGTTATATATAAATCTAAGCCACAGCAAATAGAGCACAAATGTGCAGAAGCCAACTGCTGACATAAGTCAAACATTCTTGAGTCAGGATTACATACCAAGTGATCATCTCCAGTAGATTCACGAAGAACCCTCATTTCTGTGAACATAGGTGGATTTCTTCCCAAGTAGAGGTGCTGAATTGCAGCTTCTTTCTGTATGCATTAGCGGAAAGAAAACAAACTCCTGATAACTCAGCTCAACAAACAACTTAATTACTTAGAGTAAAAGTTACAAATTTGCAGGTTATGGCATAAGATGAACAACTATATTGTCGAAGAAAAGTAGAACTGTTTGAATTCAAGAAAGACACTTAATACAGGAAAAATGTAGAAAACAGAGGCACTACATGACATATGATGCATCGAATCAAGAATGTAAGAAAGTAGTTTACCAGAAAGTACACATAGTTTGAACACTTACAGCAGTCCAGGGTTTGTACTTTTGCATAAACCATGGAATGATAGGGAGGAGAATTTTCTGTGAAACAATCTCCTCCATACAGATAGGCCATATCTTCTCAATCGCATAGTTTAACCATCGCACTGATTCGGAGTCTGAAAGGACCTGGTAAAAGCCCAAAAAAATGCTTTAGACGAAAGAAGTCTGTAACTCGAAACCACATCAAGATTCAGCAGGGAAGATGCTGCTTACTCTAGGTCTTAAAAGATTCTCTGAATAATGAAAGATTACAATCACAATTTTTGTGTTAAAGGAACACAGAAAAAAAAAGACACATTTAAAGATTGAACTACTTATTAACTGGAAGAATCAGAATAAATCCAGGCATATGTCCACTTTAGAAACTGTTACTAGTAAATCTTAGAAGTTCCCAAATCTATCAGAATATTCTTGTGCTTTTCACACTTTAATTAACTAGTTTTGTCTGGTAAATCCAACAACAAAAAAGTAATAAAGTTTCCAAATTTATTAAATAGAGTATCTTCAACAGACCGAAAAAAGGGAAACAAGACTATTAAGAAAAGAGGGAATCAAATTGGAAAAAGCTTACTCGGCGCTGAGAAGACTGTCTTTTTTCCTCGAACTGTAGTTTCCTCCGTAATTTAGTCACATACTGCTCATGAACCTTCAAAATTTAAGAGCATAATCTTGATAAATCCCACATCAAAATACTGAAAATTGAAGCAAAAAGAATGATATAAGACCATCTAAACTTGACAGTCGACGAAGAAACTGTACATGAAGTGATAAAAATACAATCTTTTAGCAACTTACCATGTAGAGATAGATAAGGGAGAGGAAGTAAGCAAAAGGGTGACAACAATCGAAGGAATTAAGCAACCATAGTAGCAGCAACACAATGCCCACATGATGAATTATTGTAGCATCCGTTATACTTGTCATTTTTCAATCCCCGCCAAAACTCCTTTCTTCTTTATGTACAGAGTTGTTGGTCCAAAAATGACAGAGACCCGCTAACATAAACGCCTGACCCAACTCTTCAAAATATGTAACCCACAATTCTGATCAAAACAACTGCAGTAATTACCGAACATCAAAGTCCATTCTCCTTCAATCTCATTAATTGCCTAAAAAGTAACCTAGCCATTTATTACATTTGCACATAAGTATACGTACTGAAACTGATGTGAGAACAACTTGGGGGTGTTCAAACCGGGCAGATGATTCGGGTTTAGTGTTTGAAAATGGGTTTAGAAGGGGGGGAATTGAGCTTGACGACGACGAAGCGGAGACGCGGTGGTCAAGCAAATCGGCGGAAGTTTATCAAAAGAGAGTGAAGATTTTCGAATGAAAAGAGACTCCATGTGGAGAGTAGCGTCCGTGTTTTTGGTGTTTTTTCCGTTTTCATGCTTTGACTGGCAGAATTTTCCCAATTATTTTTGTGGGCTCCATCTTCAAAATGGATAGCCTAGAAGATTAATTTTCCAATTATCGATTACTTAACCAACTCTGTTAAAAATTTAGCCAGCTGAACGTATCTACAAGATGCTTTACGTCGTTTGGTTCATGAAAATTTGTTTATCCTTATTCATCATTTATATTAATTGAATTGTTTTTATCCTAAGAGCTATATATTAAATAAAAATATGTTAAGAATGTGATAAAAAAAGTTATATTCATTTGTTTGATAAACTAGTATTAATTTATTAAGTATTAATTAAGTGATAAACTAATTTGATAGTAAATCTTTTTAGTGCGCGGCGAACTGTATAACCAGGAATAAAAACTTTAAGAGTGTAACAACTTTTTTCAAGATACACCAGGCTGCAGGATAGAATATTTTTCACGTCTCGGCAATATCTAGTAACCGGTATATTCAATTAACTTTAATCGTGCTCTATCCTTTAAAATGTGTGACAAAAGCACGTTTGCACATGAAGGTATTCCACTAATATATCATTGCTCTTGGTTCCTGCAACGTGGCACGTTCTACTCTAAACTCACTTTACTTCTTTTTCCCATTCGAAAAAAACTGAGTGACCGTGTCAAATTGACTGGAGATCAGCTACGAGAAGAGGCCATTGTAGGCAATGCAACAGTAGAATATTCTAGAGAGAATTTGCTTGTAATGTTTCTGTTATACCGAGAGGGAAGAAGACCTTCCTTTTATATACAGAGTAGTTAGTGCTTTTTAGCTGGGCACCTGCTAGTCGTGTGTCCTTGCACTGTATTTTACCTCCACTTATAACTGACTAACTAACTCTAGTTGTAATACATTTTCAATACCCCTCCTCAAGTTGGAGGATGAAATACATTGAATACTCCAAGCTTGGACAATAAGTACTGATGTTGCACGGTTCCTAAGCCTTTTGTCAGTATGTGTGCCAGCTGATCTTTGGTGCTCACATGTTGAGCTTGTATCAGCCCTTCTTTAATTTTCTCTCTAATGAAGTAGCAATCTATCTTGATATGCTTGGTTCTTTCATGGTAGATTGGGTTAGAGACAATCTGAATTGCTGCTTTGTTGTCACAAAAGAGTTGTACATGTCAGGAAACTGGCATACCTAATTCTGCTAGTAATCCTTCTAGCCAAATTACTTCTGAGATTGTTGGTCTCATGCTTTTGTATTCAGCTTTTGCTGAGCTTTTGTTTACTGTCTGTTGCTTCTTTGATTTCCAAGAAATCAAGTATTCTCCCAACTTTACCACGTACCCTGTCACTGACCTTCTAGTGTTTGGGCATGCTGCCCAGTCGGAATCGCAAAACACTGTCAACTGGGCTTGAGGGTCTTTCTTCAGCAGCAGTCCTTGTCCTGGTGCATTTTTTATGTACTTCACCAGCCTCAATGCTGCATTCTAGTGTGAAGTCTTTGGCCTTTGCATAAACTAACTTAGTACTTGCACCCCAAAATTGATGTAAGGTCTGGTGATGGTGAGATATAGTAATCTCCCAATCAGCTTTTGATAGGTTGTTATGTCCACAAGTATAGAGTCATTGACACCCCCAACACATTCAGCATATTCTATTGTTGTGAGCTTCAAATTGACATCCAATGGTATGGTTACAGGCCTAACATCACTGAGTCCTAGATCAGATATTAGTCCAAGTGCATACTTCCCCTGATTGAGTAGTATGCCATCTTTGGATCTCATTACTTCGATTCCTAGAAAATATCTCAACTCTTCTAGATCTTTTACCTTGAAATTGTTATGCAAAGTGGTTTTTGCTTCCTGTATCTATTCCTTACAGCTTCCGGTGATTAAAGGGTCATCCACATACACCAAGATGATAACTATTTCTCCCCCTGCTTGTTTGGTGAATAAGGAATGATCATAGGAACTTTGGTTTTAGCCAGCTGCTAAGAGTGTATCAGTAAGTTTTATGTTCCATTGTCTCGAAGCTTGTTTTAAGCCATACAATGATTTGATCAATTTACATACTTTATACTCCCCCTGTCGTTGAAAACCTTGAGGAACTTCCATGTAAATTTCTTCAAATAAATCTCCTTGCAAGAATGCATTATTGACATCCATTTGGTGCAATCCCCAGTTCTTACATGCTGCTACAGTGATGACAGTACCTACAGTGACTATTTTAGCCACTGGTGAGAATATTTCATGGTAATCTAGACCCTCATTTTGGTTGTATCCCTTGGCAACAAGTCTTGCTTTGTATTTGTCTATATCCCCATTTGGCTTATGCTTTATCATGTATACCTATTTGGATCCAATGGCATGTTTACCTTTTGGTGGATCTACCAGCTCCCAAGTATGGTTGTGTTCTAAAGCTGCTATCTCTTTTTTCATTGTTGTTATCCAGTTGTGTCTTGAGATGACTCAATGAAATTCTTCGGTTCAATTTGGGCTGAGAATAATCCTAAATAGTGCTGATAATCTGCTGACAATCTGTTGTAGTCCACATAGTGAGATACGGGATATGAACACTGTCCAGAGAGTCTACTTGTAGTTACATAATCCTTTAGCCAATTTGGAGGTCTGCTCACTCTCTTCCCCCTACCATTGTCTGTTGGTTGATCTACCATACTTGGTTCCTAAATTGGTGCAGTTTCCTCTTCAGTTTCAGCTTGAACCTCTAGTGTGTCATTACTAGTTTCAACAACTTCTGTAGGATTTATGGGAGCTACAGGTTCAGGTTGTGCATTACCAGGGTTAGAATTGTGTGCTTCTGTTGGGAGATTTGTGGCATCTGGCAATTCAAGTTGCAAGACTTTCCCTGTGGCATCTGTTATGGGAACAAACAGCAGATCATCATCATTTGCTTTCCTAGTTTTGAAAGGGAAAATGGTTTCCCTGAAGCTGACATCTCTACTCATAAAAAATGTCCTTGTGTCAAGTTCAAACAATTTGTAGCCCTTCTGAGTATCAGAATATCCTAGCATCATTGCTCTCCTTGCTCTTGTAGCTAATTTGTCACTCCTAGGAAAATTACTAGCAGAGCTCAAACAACCAAACATCATCAGATGGTCCAGTTTAGGTGCTTCCCCATATAGCAGCGCATAAGGTGTCTTCCCATTTAGAACTGCAATAAGCAATCTATTGATGAGATACACTGTAGTCTTGACACACTCATGTTTGGCCAAAAATGTATATATTTAGCCATTGTTGCCTCATATTCTAGTACTTTTAATCATCTCTTGAGTGTAATTATATCACTTAATTCTTAATGATATATTTTAAATGTATAGGAAAAGCGGTATGAAGATTAAGAGATTTGGAGTAAAATTAAATAAAATACGAAAGAAAAAGAAAAAAAAAATAAAAGAATAAAAAAAGGGGACACCCTTTGGTGTTTGTCCCCCTAGTGGAAGACAATAACGAGATACACAATGCAAATAAACAAAAACGTAACTGACTTTAAGATATTGGAGGCGGAAAACTCATTGCTTTCTGCGCCAGGGCCAGCGTGAGGCACTGGCCTGGACCCTACGTGACGGGACTTTTCCTACTTGGTTCGGGACAAGGTTATTTCGGCCCAAGACCCACCCAACTCGTATAAAAGCAAGTCTAAACCTAATTTGGAGAGGATCTAACATACTTTGAAGGGGAATTCACGTGGGGGAACACACACCACACTTGGAGGAGGCCTCTAACTAGTTTTTCTTCTCTTCTCTTCTTTTAATCTCATAGTTCATTAGTTCTAGAGTTTTGGGTGCTACATGAACGTTGTAGTTTAAAGCTTGAATTGTTATTATTATTTTATCATATTAGTTTATTTATTCAATCCTGTGCTTAATTAAATGATTTCTTGATCACCAATTGAATATTAGCTACGAATCTAGGATTGAACTCGGGAGAGGGAAATTTAGATTGAAAATAAGATTGAATAGAGCAAGATCTTGAACTCGAGCATCGGGAACGCATTTGCGGTTAGGATAGGGATATACCTAATTGTGTTGCTTGGTTATTATACGAGAATTATTAATGTGTTCTTGTTAATCCTAATTCCATACGAATATAGGCGTTAGGTTAACTTGAATAGACGAGTAGTACTCCGGGAGAAAGCTACGAGTAATATTAACCCTGTCAACCAATAAATCAAATAAATTAATTAGACAATTTAAGTGAAAAACGCAACGGGATTGTTAGCTAACCCATAACTCTGAAATATTTTCTACCATTGAATTCGTCTTTATTATTGCCAACTTATTTTCTTTAATCTCTTTGTTTGCTACTCTAGATTAGTTGTAGTTAAATAATCACACTTTAAAAAATTGCTTGAGTAGATTAAGTGTCTAAGTTTAATGTTGTAACGACCCGCAAGGTCATTTTGAGTATTACCACCCCGTTTTCCCCATTTATTGCTCAATTTGTGCTTTACAGTTATTGTGTGACTTGCTTGAGTAATTGGTTCTGGTCTGGTAAGGTTTTGGAATGAATTGGAATACTTAGATCCAAGGTTTAAAGCTTAAGTTAAAATAGTGACCGGATATCGACTTATATGTAAACGACCCCGGAATGGAGTTTTGATGATTCCAATAGCTCTATATGGTGATTTTGGACTTAGGAGTGTGTCCGAAAAATTATTTGGAAGTCCGTAGTGAAATTTGATTTGAAATGGCGAAAGTTGAATTTTTGGAAAGTTTGACCGAAGAGTTGACTTTTTGATATAGGGGTCGGAATCCAGTTCTGAAAATTTTTATAGATCTGTTATATCATTTATGACTTGTGTACAAAATTTGAGGTCAATCGGAATTGATTTGATAAGTTTCAGCATCGAATGTAGAAGTTGGAAATTCTTAAGTTCCTTGAGCTTGAATTGGGGTATGATTCGTGGTTTTAGCATTATTTTATGGGATTTGAGATTTCAATTAAATTCGTATGATGTTTTACTACTTGTTAATGTATTTGGTTGAGGACCCAAGGGCCTCGGGTGAGTTTCGGATGGTTAACGGATCAAAATTTGGACTTAAACAACTGCTGGAATTTTTATGCTGAAAAAAAACGAGGCTAAAAAAAGAAACCAGGCTGAAAAAAAATCGAGGTCATAAAAATCGAGGACAGGAAATCGAGGTCATGAAAATCGAGGTCATGAAAATCGAGGTCATAAAAATCGAGATCGTGAAAATCGAGGTTATGAAAATCGAGGTCATAAAAATCGAGATCGTGAAAATCGAGGTTATGAAAATCGAGGTCAAAAAAATCGAGATCGTGAAAATCGAGGTTATGAAAATCGAGGTCAAAAAAATCGACGTCATAAAAATCAAGGTCAGAAAATCGAGATCATGAAAATCGAGGTCATGAAAATCGAGATCATGAAAATCGAGGTTATAAAAATCGTGGTCATAAAAATCGAAGGCATGAAAATCGAGATCATGAAAATCGAGGGCAGGAATCGAGAGCAGGAAATCGAGTTCATAAAAATCGAGTTCATAAAAATAGAGGTCATAAAAATCGAGGGCAGGAAATCGATGGCAGCGCCTAGATAGAAACTTTAAGTTATAAAACGGGGATTTCGTCCCATTTTTTTATTTTTGACAAATTGGAGATTGGGGAATGGCGATATTTGAGAGATTCTCAAGGAAAAACATCGGGGTAAGTGATTCTAACTCGGATTTGGTCAAAATACACGAATATATCATTGTTTTCATCACTTAATTAGTGTTTTGAGATGAAAATTTAGGGAAAATGAGGAAGAGTTCTTGGGCTAGAATTTTGAGGTTTTGAATGGGATTTTGTTATCGGATTTGAGTAAATTTGGTATGGTTAGACTCGTGAGTGAATGGAATTTTCGAGTTTTGTGACTTTTGTCGGATTTCAATACGTGGGCCCGGGGGCTGGGTTTGAGCCGATTTCATATTTTTGGCTATAATTTCATATTTTTCTTGTGGAATAAATTCCTTTAGCCTATATTGATTGTATTGTAGTGCTTGTGGCTAGATTCGGAATGTTTGGAGACCTATTTGAGAGGCAAAGGGATTTTGGAATAGAGTTTTACTCGGATTGAGGTAAATAACACTTCTAAACTTAATTCTAAGGGTATGAATCCCCGAATTTGGTATTATATGGACATGCACCATAGAAATTGTGACTTGAATAAATTTTGTAGAGTTGAAAAATTAAAGAATCATGTTATTATTTGTGTATCCTCTACGTGTTAGAGAAATTTAGCTGAGACTCCTATTGAAGATCATGTGTAGGCTACGTACCGATATTTTTGGGACCCATGGGATCGAGTTGCTGTTGAATTGATTGTTTTAAATTGTAATTTTATACTGAGTCATGTTCATTCATTTCATATCATATCTCAGTCTATGTTGCTATTTATTGATACATCATATTATCATTTTGGGCTGATTTTCATGACATTTTGAGCCCAAGAGACTGGAGAGATTGATCATTGAGTGAGGCTGAGGGACTAATTGTGAGGATATTTATGGTATCGAGATGCGCACCGCAGCAGGCCATATTGACTATATATATTATTATTATATGGATCGGGGTTGCCCGCCAACAGCAGGCCTTATAAGCTTTTTTATTATTATTATTATTATTATTATTATTATTATTATTATTATTATTATTATTATTATTATTATTATGGGATCGGACTGCACGCCGCAGTAGGCTATATCGGCTTAATATAGCGCTTGGGTTGAAGGGGCCCCTCCAGTGTCTGCACACACACCCAGTGAGCGCGGTTGATTTATGGCGCTTGGGCTGAAGGAGCCCCTTCGGAGTCTGCACACACCCCCAATGAGCGCAGTTGATTTATATTGAGGGATGGATCTTCCCTGGACATGGATCTTGTCTGAAGCAATTATATTGAGGGATGGATCTTCCCTGGACATGGATCTTATCTGAAGCATTTATATTGAGGGATGGATCTTTCCTGGGCATGGATCTTGCCCGAAGCACTTATATTGAGGGATGGATCTTGCCCGAAGCATTTATATTGAGGGATGAATTTTCTCTGGACATGGATCTTGTCCGAATCATTGATATTTGGGGATGGATCTTCCCCTGGGCTGGATTGGCCATATACAGTACTGAGTGATTGAGTATTTTAGATTGTGAGTACACGGAGGTTTCACTAAGGTGCATCACATACAGTATGTACATTGGCATTTAGATACAGATATCTCATATTCCTCGTATTGTTCAGAATTGATCTGTTTTATTTGTACTTAAAGTAGCTGTTGAACTTGAAAGCATGCCTACGTTTCTGTATTGTTATTATTTATATTGGATTGTACCTACGTAGCTTGTCACTACTTTTAGCCCAAAGGTTAGTCTTGTTACTTATTAAGTTGGTTGTACTCATACTACACTTTGTACCTCGTATGCAGATCCAGGTGCTTTCGAACACGGCGATCGTTAGATCTCAGAGTGCTATCAGTTAGAGACTATCAAGGTAGTTGTCTGGAGTCCGCTGACCTTGACTCCCTTTCTTTCAGTTATTGTGTTGTTCTATACTTTCAGACAGTGTTTTGTCAATCAGACTTTGTATTCATATTAGATGCTCATGTACTCAGTGATACCGGATTTTGGGAGTGTTTATATATATAATTGTGAGATTTTTTCCATTGAATTTAAATATTATGTTTTCAAACTTAAAAGATATAGTGGTTTATTGAGATTGTTGGCTTGCCTAGTATTGAGATAGGCGCCATCATGACATGTGAGATTTTGGGTCGTGACAAGTTAGTATCAGATCCTAGGTTATATAGGTCTCACGAGTCATGAGCGAGTTTAGTAGTCTTGCGGATCGGTACAGAGACGTCTGTAATTATCTTCGAGAGGTTGCCGAGCCCTTAGGAAAAATTTCACTTTCTTGTATTCTATCGTGCGGAATTGATTCAGCTTGAAACATAACTCTTTGAATTCCTTCCACGCATTCGTGTGCACATGTAAGCTCTCAGTATCAGCTGTGCATCACTGGCTTGTGATTCCATAAACGAGGTTCGAGATGAGTATTATGTGTTTTGTTGATGGGCCAGTCTGGAGGACTTGAGTCCGGAGTTAGACCGTAGCTCAAGCTCGGTAGTTTCGGTTGTGAGAACCTGTGCGATTGTACTTATGCGTTTGGTAGTATTCCTATGAGTTGACTTATGCGTTTGGTCATTTTGAGTATTACCACCCTGTTTTCCCCATTTACTTCTCAATTTGTGTTTTACAGTTATTGCGTGACTTTCTTGGGTAATTGGTTCGGGTCCGGTGAGGTTTTGAAATGAATTGGAATACTTAGTTCCAAAGTGTAAAGCTTAAGTTAAAATAGTGACCGGATGTTGACTTATGTGTGAACGACCCCGGAATGGAGTTTTGATGATTCCAATAGCTCTGTATGGTGATTTTGGACTTAGGAGCGTGTCCAGAAAATTACTTGAAAGTCCGTAGTGAAATTTAGTTTGAAATGGCGAAAGTTGAATTTTTGGAAAGTTTGACCGTAGAGTTGACTTTTTGATATCGGGGTCGGAATCTAGTTCTGAAAATTTTCATAGATCTGTTACGTCATTTATGACTTGTGTGAAAAAATTTAGGTCAATCGAAATTGATTTGATAGGTTTCGGCATCGAATGTAGAAGTTGGAAATTCTTAAGTTCCTTAAGCTTGAATTGGGGTATGATTCGTGGTTTTAGCATTGTTTTATGGGATTTGAGATTTCAATTAAGTTCGTATGATGTTTTAGTACTTGTTGGTGTATTTTGTTAAGGACCCAAGGGCCTCGGGTGAGTTTCGGATGGTTAACGGATCAAAATTTGGACTTAAACAACTGCTAGAATTTTTCTGCTAGAAATTTCTGCTGAAAAAAAAAGCGAGGGTAAAAATAATCGAGGGCAGGAAATCGAGGTCATGAAAATCGAGGTCATGAAAATCGAGGGCAAGAAATCGAGATCATGAAAATCGAGGTCATAAAAATCGAGGTCATGAAAATCGAGGTCATAAAAATCGAGGTCGGGAAATCGAGGTCATGAAAATCGAGGTCATAAAAATCGAGGTCGGGAAATCGAGGTCATGAAAATCGAGATCATGAAAATTGAGGTCATAAAAATTGAGGGCAGGAAATCGAGGTCATGAAATTCGAGGTCATAAAAATCGAGATCATAAAAATTGAGGTCATGAAAATCGAGGGTAGGAAATCGAGAGCACGAAATCGAGGTAATGAAAATCGAGGTCATAAAAATCGAGGGCAGCGCTTGGACATAAACTTTAAGTTATAAAACGGGGGTTTCGTCCCATTTTTCCATTTTTGAAAAATTGGAGCTTGGGGAGTAGCGATTTTTGAGAGATTCTCATGGAAAAATATCGGGGTAAGTGATTCTAACTCGGATTTGGTCAATATACACAAATATATCATTGTTTTCATCATTTAATTAGTGTTTTGAGATGGAAATTTGGGAAAACTGAGGAAGAGTTCTTGGGCTAGAATTGTGAGGTTTTGAATGGGATTTTTTTATCGGATTTGAGTAAATTTGGTATGGTTAGACTCGTGAGTGAATGGGCTTTCGGAGTTTGTGACTTTTGTCAGATTTCGAGACGTGGGCCCGGGGGCCGGGTTTGAGCCGATTTCGGAATTTTGGCTCTAATTTCGTATTTTTCTTGTGGAATTGATTCCTTTAGCCTATATTGATTGTATTGTACTGCTTGTGGCTAGGTTCCGGATATTTGGAGACCGATTTGAGAGAAAAAGGCATTTTGGAGTAGAGTTTTACTCGGATTGAGGTAAGTAACACTTTTAAACTTGGTTCTGAGGTTATGAATCCCCGAATTTGGTATTATATAATTTTCTTGGAGGTGACGCACATGATAGTTAACGAGCGTGTGGACGTGCACCATAGAAATTGTGACTTGAATAAATTTTGTGGAGTTGAAAAATTAAAGAATCATGTTATTATCTGTGTATCCTCTACGTGTTAGAGAAATTTAGGTGAGACTCCTATTAATGATCATGTTTAGGCTACGTACCGATATTTTTAGGACCCATGGGGTCGAGTTGCTGTTGAATTGATTGTTTTAAATTGTAATTTTATACTCAGTCATGTTCATTCATTTCATATCATATCTCAGTCTATGTTGTTATTTATTGATACATTATATTATCATTTTGGGTTGATGTTCATGACATTTTGAGCCCAAGAGACTGGAGAGATTGATCATTGAGTGAGGCCGAGGGACTAATTGTGAGGATATTTATGGGATCGAGATGCGCACCGCAGCAGGCCATATTGGCTATATATATTATTATTATATGGATCGGGGTTGTCCGCCAACAGCAGGCCTTATTGGTATTATTATTATTATTATTATTATTATTATTATTATTATTATTATTATTATTATTATTATTATTATTATTATTATTATTATTATGAGATCAGACTGCACGCCGCAGTAGGCTATATCGGCTTAATATAGCGCTTGGGTTGAAGGGACCCCTCCAGTGTCTGCACACACACCCAGTGAGCGCGGTTGATTTATTGCGCTTGGGCTGAAGAAGCCCCTTCGGAGTCTGCACACACACCCAGTGAGCGCAGATGATTTATATTGAGGGATGAATCTTCCCTGGACATGGATCTTGTCCGAAGCATTTATATTGAGGGATGGATCTTCCCTGGACATGGATCTTATCCGAAGCATTTATATTGAGGGATGGATCTTCCCTGGGCATGGATCTTGCCCGTAGCACTTATATTGAGGGATGGATCTTGCCCGAAGCATTTATATTGAGGGATGGATTTTCCCTGGACATGAATCTTGTCCGAATCATTGATATTTGGGGATGGATCTTCCCCCGGGCTGGATTGGCAATATATAGTACTGAGTGATTGAGTATTTTAGATTGTGAGTACACGGAGTTTTCACTAAGGTGCATCACATACAGTATGTTCATTGGCATGTAGATACAGAGATGTCATATTCCTCGTATTGTTCAGAATTGATCTGTTTTATTTGTACTGAAAGAAACTGTTGAACTTGAAAGCATGCCTACATTTCTGTATTGTTATTATTTATACTGGACTGTACTTGCGGAGTTCGTCACTACTTTCAGCCCAAAGGTTGGTCTTGTTACTTATTGAGTTGGTTGTATTCATACTACACTTTGCACCTCGTGTGCAGATCCAGGTGTTTTCGGGCACGGCGACCGTTATATCTCAGAGTGCTATCAGTTGAAGACTATCAAGGTAGCTGCCTGGAGTCCGCTGACCCTGACTCCCTTTCTTTCAGTTATTGTACTATTCTATACTTTCAGACAGTATTTTGTCAATCACACTTTGTATTCATATTAGATGCTCATGTACTCAGTGACACTAGATTTTGGGAATGTTTATATATGTATCTGTGAGATTTTTTCCGCTGAATTTAAATATTATATTTTTAAACTTAAAAGATATGGTAGTTTATTGAGATTGTCGGCTTGCCTAGTATTGAGATAAGCTCCATCACGACAGGTGAGATTTTGGGTCGTGACAAATGTAGTAAATAATTAATCACAAGTCCCTGTGTGTATGATATTTGAACTTAAAATCCTATATT
Organism: Nicotiana otophora; assembly: GCA_000715115.1. Taxonomy (NCBI): domain Eukaryota; kingdom Viridiplantae; phylum Streptophyta; class Magnoliopsida; order Solanales; family Solanaceae; genus Nicotiana; species Nicotiana otophora. Next base: position 114,886 of record AWOL01S0075753.1, on the reverse strand, counting down.
ACTTGTCGACAACGTATACTTGTGTGTTTGTTTGGGAGCAACAAGTTTTTAGCGCTGTTGCCGGGGACTTAGAAATTAACTATTTTACTAGATTAGATTTTTACTTCTTATCTATTTAAGTTTTTAATTTTAGTTTAGTGTAGTTAGTATTATATTTATATTTCTTTACATGGCATCTTTGAACGAAAAGTGGTGGGATGGTAAGTATTCTTGTTTTTGTGATCCTTCTCCATATTGTAAAGGACTCCACTTGTGGCAATATTGTAAAAATATTTTCAAGACCGAGTTGTGTGCACCATCTCAATCTTGTGCTATTTGTGGTGGAAATTGAAATAATTGTCCTAAGTGTTGTTATCCTACTCCAATTCTTTCTTATGATGATTTTAATAATTCTTGTGAGTTTGACAGGAGTAACAAATTAGATAATGTGGAACATGATGTACACATTCTTGATATGTACAGGAAATTATTAGAGGAATATGGAGGTTTTCGCGAGAAAATTACAAATGAGATGCAACACTTTATAGAAGAAAGAGCTGAACAGGGACAAGAGATCGACCAATTTGGCAGTTCTATTCGCGACTTGGAGGCTCAATTGAGTGCAAAGGTTAATGAGTGTAACGCCCAACAATTTAGTGATGAGTTGTGTGAAGTTGAAAAAGATCTTCTAGGCCAAATTGAGGAGCTAAAACGAGAATATTATTCATTAGACCATGTTTTTGTTGATGATGTTGAGGTTGAGGAAGTATATATTATTGAGGATGTCAAAAATAATGGAGTTTTGGAGTTGGGCGTGTTGGTCCTCATTCTAAATATTTTTCTACATTATTTTTGGATGGAGGCATGGATATCGAGCCTTTCAAGAGATGTATAGATGAAGAACAAGACCCTTACATTCTAAATTTTGCCACACCAAAAAGGCAAAACGACATACCTCACTTAAGGGCCAAGAAGTGCAAGATGTGATATCTATTGCTTGGTTCCTTTATTTTCGTACCACCAACCAAGGAACGTGATAGTAAAATTGATGAAAAATTGGGGGCACAATTTATATCCTCAAAGTAGAAGGAAAATTGTTGGAAGTGATGGCGTCGTGCTGCGACATTAAATCAAGCGCTTGTTGGGAGGCAACCCAATTTTATTTTTTCTTCTTACTCTTGTTTATTTATTTTATAATGTTATTTTTTATAATGTTATTTTTGTGTTTTGTAGGAGTAGGAGCATGAAATCAAAGCCAGTAGGCGTGTGAAAAAGCAAGCAAGTGGTTGGAACTAAGTGTGGGGTACCCGCACAAAGGACCATACCTGAGAGAAGTCTGAGTATCCCATGAGCTGCTAATACTTCGGTCTTTGGCCTACCAGGGAGTTTCTTTTACCCTCTATTTATTTTATTATGTGCATTGAGGACATTGTACAATTTTAAGTGTGGGGTGAGGAGATTATTTGGATGATTTTCCGTGCTATCATAGTATAGTTATAGTACTCTTTCTTAGTGTACTGGTTTTTGTGTAAAGAAAACAAAATAAAAAAAATCTAAAAATATTTTCTATTCCCGACGATGGATTTTGTGGACAGATTTCTTGAGGGATAAAAGTCCCATAAAAAAATATAAAAATATTTTCTTTTTGTTCTAGTTAGTTTTAGTTAGATAATAATCCCCCTTGATTTTTCTTTGTGCATCGGTTCTTTTTCAGGGGATGTAACTTGAACCGTATAATTTTTTATTTTTTATTTTTAGGATTAGATTTTTTTAGGAGTAGAAAAAAAGGGAGAAGAAAACCTTTTGTGACTTGTTAGATACTAGCATATTTAGGCCTGAGCTTGAGTAGTACTTACCTCTGAGTGCTTAAGTAATGAATAAAATAGCAGACTTTCTGACACCTAAGCTCAGGGTTGTGACTGTGTATATAACTTATTTTTATTTTGTTGTTCGCTATGATCATGCCTGTCTTAGAGTAGAATTGATCCATCTTGATTGATACTTGTGCCATGAGGGGTGAGAATTTCTTACCTATATTCCATATTTTGCATCTTAGTCTAAAACTTGCACTGTATGTTATTGAAGCGAAATAAAAGTGTTGATCTATTTAGAAGATGATAATAGGCTTTCTTTGATATATTTTGTGAATTTTAACCTTTTCAGATATTGTACCACTAGTTAGCCCTTTGAGCATGTAGCCTTTTGTTTGGAAGCCGTATTTTGCTTTGATTCTTTTGTTGAATCCCTAGTTTTTGCACCCTGCTTCTTTGAGCATTGTTGCTTAGATTGTGATATTAATTGATAAATTTGAAGAAAGGGATGATTAAGTAAAAAAATGGTGACCAGCGATAGCTGAAAAATGATGAAAAGACCCTAGAATATTATATTCAATTTCAAGTTATGGGGTTACAATCTCTAGAATATCTCGAATCTAAATAGATGTAGTCCTCTGATTCTTCTCCTCACGAATGATGGTTTAAGAGCTTGATCTTGAACTTGGCTGATTTCAGATTTGTGGTGCGTCACGAACAATTTGAAGGTCGTCACAAATCATGATTTGTTGCTGGGTTATTACAAACGGAAGATTTGATGCTGCCCGCTTATGATTTGCGTTCGCCTTTGGGATTTGACCACATACGAAGATTGCAGATGGGGATAGAGACCTTGATGCTATTCTTCAGAGCTTCTTTAGTCTTTCCTTCTGCTTACTTGCTTGTGTCTTAGCCTTCTCCTTTGACCCCTTTATATAGGTTTGGGTTGGAGTAGTCTCCAAGAAAACCCTAGTGGGTCATTGGGCTCGAGGCTTATGGGCTGACCCATTTGATAGAAGACCAATTGACGGGCTAGCCCAATAATACATTGGACTTTTATTTAAATTGATTCATTTTAGATTTAAATAATCGACCCGATTATACTAGCCCATAATATCATTGGACTAATATGTATTTAATATATGATAAAATCCAAATTACTTGTGGATTCAAATTTAATAAAATTTTAATTGTCTACAAATACCCCCTGCTTCAAAGTTTGTCAAGGTGTACACTTGTCGTAATTTGAAGACAAGATTTGAAGTATCCGTTGTGGAGCCAATAGACATTGTTAATTGTGATCAGGAATAATGATGATGGTCTTAATCCAAATAGAATGGACGATGTATCTTTGCCTTCATTTTTTTTATTCTGACAAGAAGTTAATGACTTTCTCACGACATGCAAGAACCCAGTAGAAGAATTACTCCTCGAATGGGGCATCTTAATTACCCGTCAATGTACCAAATGTTCCTTATTTGGAATCTGTTTTTTTTTTGGCAAATTGATTGTCTCCGGGCAACAAATCAATTTGATGGATAAGTATAGGCTTATTATGCGTAGATAATAGCTTTAATTGCAAATGAGCTCAGAGGAAACATAAATTGCTTCTTTTGGAATAATGATAAAAAGCTTTTCATAATTTGCCCAAATTGTTCTTACAACCAAGCTTATTCCTATTTTGAAGAGGAGTTGGAGATTTCCCTAAGTATCCTTGCCTTTTGTAAAATAGGAATTGGAGCTTTCCCTAAGTCCTTTGGTTGTTACAAATTGTCACGACCCAAACCGATGGACTGTGACGAGTGCCCGAGTTCTACCTATCGAACACCTCTAAGCATTCGTCTAAGATATAAACATAAAATAAGTGTAGGTCATGCATAAAGTCTAGAAATAAAATACTAATTCATATGAACAACCTACGTGAGAAAACATGCCCAAAAGACATATATACATATATATATATATACGGAATACGGTAGGGCTAGCCGACAAGGCCACATACTATCTAATTATACATGACTATCTATAGACCTCTATTAGAGTGAACAACTGTATAAAAGACGGGACTGGGCCCCGTCGTACCCATATATGTATGCAAACACATCGTACAAAACTCAAAGCAGCTCTGGATCAAATGGAGCACACCAACTCTCGCTGATCAAGGATCATAAGAAGGGGAACCGTAAGCCTATCTACCTGCACCTACGGGCATGAAACGCAGCGTCCTCGGGCAAAAAGGGACGTTAGTACGAATAATGTACTGAGTATGTAAAGCATGAAAATCAGTACACAAAAGACATAGATGAAACATGGGGTAAAGAATTCCACCTGTGAGTCTAAATAACTTTGTGAATCCTGAAACATTTATAATGTCATGCACGTGCGTGTAAAAATCGTATCATGCATAGGTATAGGTGTACATAACATCATCAAGCCTCTGAGGGCATCCTATCGTATCATCTCGGCCACTGTGGACAAAATCATCAACATATACCAGCTGATCAGGTGGTGGTACGTATATAACGCCTTAACCATTTTCCATATCCTATATACATATAATATAGCGTATATAACGCCTTCTAGTCATGGATCAATGTACATGTATAAATGCATGAAATGCATAAAAAATACGTTAATAAAATTTCTCGAATATCATAAAATTAATATTCCTTTCGGACAAACTTTATCAAATACGTATTTTTCTGCGACCCATGAATAGAGGATATAATAATAATAATTCACATTGGGAATCAAGAATATAGACACCCCTAGTATTTCTATGAATAGAGTCATTTATGAAAGTTGCGTATTTTGCTTGTGTCGTTTGTATCATTTGGATCATGCCAAAAGAAAGAATGGATAGCCTTAACATACTTCAAGTCGTCAATGCAACTCAACAACAAGCTTATGACAACTAGCGCGCCAACCCTATAACAAAGAAATACGTGTACAATTTAGATAGTGGTAGTATATTACGTATCTCAAACGATAACTCGATTCTAAAATAAAACGGGCAGCATTTCTTCTGATTACAATCATAATACAATCAGCAACTCAAAACCAACCTAATTACAATCTGGGGACTTCAATACAACAAAACCCCCAAATATACCATAATATACCCAACCAACAAGTTATCAATTAGCCTGTAACTACAACGACGAGCGACCAACCTACTACCCTACCACATGTGGCGTTTCTACAAGTCATTTTTATCCTTCCAAACTCCATAAATCAGCAGCACAGTAGACAGCCCAAAAGCAACACAAAACAACCCACAAAACAGTCCACTATAAGTCAAATAACTCGAACTCACAACTTCCGATCACCGTCCCGTGAGGTTTAACTATTAGGAAACGAATTTGTCAACTTTTCTTGATATTTTAAAGATTAAATACAGAAAATAGGAATTATATTAACTATTAAATACATTTCAAAACTCAAACTACAAATAAAAAGAGAGGCAATATAGTGATACTTATGTCGTAGGGATCGTTCTGATGTTATCGCTTCTCGATTTCGTACCCGGGATGTTAGTATTATTTGAAGCTATTGGAGAGCTCAAGGACCATTTTTTATGGTTCCTCTGGTCAGATTATAAGTAAAATGAAGAGATAGAGAGACGAGTTAAAACATATTTATCAAACTTTTGAAAAGTCAAAAGGTGCTAGCTTGGCACCCTCTCATTCGCCCATCTTCCGACGCTTATATCCTTTTATCCGGATGTCGTATGAACAAACAGTTAAGAGATTTGGAAATTACATACCAATACCTTCAATTTTGTATATAATATATCCTAAAAAGACCTCATATAGCATACGAAATTTATTTCTCAAAAAGCTCTGTTATAGGGCAAATTCTTAGTCGGTTTTTCCGCAACTTTAATCTGATTTTTCTCAAACTTTATGTGTTTTATCCAAACATAATATATAGTCATATTATGACTTTAAACTCATTTAAATCATTATTAACAAGTCCCATATTCATTAAACATCACCTTGGGACGTACATGGTGTAACAATCTTCCCCCCTTAGAAACATTCGTCCTCGAATGTTAAACTCCCAGATATTTATAGAAATTTTGGCAGAGTCTCCTCTGTAATGGTACCACTATCAACCTGTTAGATAGAAAACCCAACAATACATAGCCACACAGGTCCACAATCATCAATAACACCAATGGTCTCACATTACCAATGACAATAACTAACATAAGAATCAAGTACCATATACGTACCTAAGGCTGTGATGTCCCAGTCCGATCCTTCTCCGAAAGCGGAAACAAGTGAGGATACCTAGACTTCATGTCTTCTTCAGCTTCCCAAGTCATCTCCTCCACATTATTTTTCCTCCAAAGTACTTTAACCGAAGATACGTCTTTAGTTCTCAATCTCCGAACCTGTTTATCTAGTATAGCAATGGGAGCTTCCTCATATGATTGATGCTCTGTGACCTGAACATTGTCAACTGGAACGACTCTAGGAATATCTCCAATACACTTGCGGAGCATAAATACGTGAAAAACTGGATGTACTTACTCTAAGTTGGAAGGCAAGTCTAACTCATATGCTACCTGGCCTACTCTGCGTATGATCTTATAAGGTCCAATGTACCGAGGGCTAAGCTTTCCTTTCTTACCGAATCTCATAATGCCTTTCATCGGTGATACCTTTAGGAATACCCAGTCATCTACCTGAAACTCCAAGTCTCGTCGTCGATTATCTGCATATGACTTCTGACGACTCTTAGCTGCTAATAGCCTTTCCCGTATAAGCTTAATCTTCTCAACTGCCTGTTGTACCAACTCTATTCCTACTAACTTAGTTTCCTCAACCTCGAACCATCCGATAGGTGACCTACACTTTCGCCCGTAAAGAGCTTCGTATAGAGCCATCTGAATACTGGAATGATAACTATTATTATATACAAACTCAATAAGTGGAAGATGATCATCCCAGTTACCCCTGAAGTCCATCACACAAGCCCGTAGCATATCTTCCAGTGTCTGAATAGTACGCTCATCCTGACCGTCTGTCTGGGGATGAAATATTATACTAAGACTCACCTGAGTCCCCAATCCTTTTTGGAAAAAACTCCAAAAATTAGCTGTAAACTGAGCACCTCCATCTGAGATAATAGATATAGGGACACCATGAAGTCGTACTATCTCCTTAATGTAAATCCTTGCATAATCCTCTGTTGAATACGTAGTCCTGACAGGCAGAAAATGGGTTGATTTTGTAAGTCTATCAATAATAACCCATATAAAATCGAACTTACGCTGGGTACGAGGTGAGCCTATGATGAAATCGATGTTAATCACTTCCCATTTCCAAGTCGGAATCTTTATAGCCTGTAATAATCTACCGGGTTTCTGATGCTCAACCTTAACCTGCTGACAATTAGGGTACTGAGCAACAAACTCTGCTATATCCTTCTTCATTCCGTCCCACTAGTATATTCGCCTGATATCATGATACATCTTCGTCGCTCCTGGATGAATTGAATAACGAGAATAGTGAGCTTCTCCCATAACTTGTTGGCGCAACCCTACTACATTAGGAACACATAATCGACCTCGATATCTAAGGACTCCATCTCCTGTAATCTCCAATAGTGTCTTCTCCTTTTGAGGGGTTGTATCTCTATAGTGAGCTAGCACATGATCTTCATACTGGTGTTCCTTCACTTCAGTTACTAGAGAGGATGTAGCCGTGTCCTGAATAGTAACTCCGGTACCACCTGAATCTAATAATCGAACTCCAAGATTAGATAGCTGATGAATCTCACAAGCTATCTCACTCTTCTCTAGCTGTAAATATGATAAGCTACCCATAGATCTACGGTTGAGGGTGTCGGCTACTACATTCGCCTTTCCTGGATGGTATAAAATATCAACATTATAGTCTTTTAGTAACTCCAACCACCGCCTCTGACGTAAATTCAATTCCTTTTGCTTGAATATATACTGAAGGCTCTTATGGTCCGTATAGATATCAACATGAATGCCATACAAATAGTGCCTCCACATCTTAAGTGCATGAATCATCGCGGCTAACTCTAAATCATGGGTCGGGTAATTCTTCTCGTGGTTTCTTAGTTGTCTAGAAGCATAAGAGATAACCTTACCATGTTGCATCAATACACAACCCAATCCAATGCCTGAAGCGTCACAATAGATAGCATAACTATCGGTCCCTTCTGGAAGTGTCAGAACCGGTGCTGAAGTCAATCTGTCTTTCAATGCCTAGAAACTCCGCTCACAAGCATCGGTCCACTGAAATTTGGTTGCCTTCTGAGTCAACTTTGTCAATGGTACTGAAAGGGAAGAAATCCCCTCTACAAACCTCCTGTAATAACCTTCCAAACCCAGGAAGCTACAAACCTTTGTCGGTGTCGTGGGTCTAGGACAAGTCTTCACTGCCTCAATCTTCTGTGTATCGACACGGATACCCTCACCCGAAATAATATGACCAAGGAAGGCTACAGAATTCAACCAAAATTCACATTTAGAGAATTTTGCATACAACTTCCTTTCTTGTAGATCTCTGAGCACAGTACGCAAATGATCTGCATGTTCAACCTCTGAACAAGAATAAACCAAAATATCATCTATAAATATAATAATGAACAGATCTAGAAAGGGTTTGAACACACGGTTCATCAAGTCCATGAATACCGATGGGGCATTAGTCAAACCAAATGACATAACACAAAACTCAAAGTGTCCGTATCTGGTCCTGAATGCTGTCTTCGGAATATCCTTCTCTCTAACCCTTACCTGATGGTAACCCGACCTCAAGTCTATCTTTGAGAAACACCTGACACCCTGCAACTGATCAAATAAATCATCAATCCTTGAGAATGGGTACTTATTCTTAATCGTCGCATGATTCAACTGTCTGTAATCAATACACATCCGCAAGGAACCATCTTTCTTTCTCACAAATAACATAGGTGCTATTCTATAAGGAGGAATAGATATCGGCTGAGTATCTGGTAATATGTCAATAGAAAACGCAATCTCCCGCTCTGGCGGAAGGCCTGGAAGCTTATCGGGAAAAACATTGGAAAACTCATTAACCACCGGAATAGATTGAAGGGTCGGTGACTCTACTTTCACATCCTGTACCCGAACTAAGTGATAAATATAGCCCTTTCTCATCATCTTCCTTGCCTTGAGATAGGAAATAAACCTACCTCTCGGCGATGCAGTATTACCTTTCCACTCTAAAACTGGCTCCCCTGGAAACTGGAACCGAACCATCTTTGATCTACAATCAACGTTAGCATAACAAGAAGCCAACCAATACATACCCATTATAACATCGAATTCTACCATATCTAGCTCAATCAGGTCTACTACTATAGAACGACTAAGAACTACTACTATACAATCTATATACTCGTCTAGCTATCACTGGATCCCGAAAAGGTGTAGACACCTCAAAAGGTTTAATCAACTCAGGTTCTATCCCAAACTTGCTAGCAACCAATGGAGTGACATACGATAAGGTGGAACCTGGATCAACCAATGTATATATATCATATGAAGGGACTGATAATATACCTGTAACAACATCAGGTGATGACTCCTGATCCTGTCGACCCGCTAATGCATAAATGCAGTTTTGAGGACCGCTCGAGCTAGATGCTCCACTTCTGCCTCTACCACGACCGGCTAGTGCCTGTGATCATTGCCCAGGGGGCGTACTAATGATGATGAACCAGCTATAGATCCCGCTGGCTAAACTATACCTGCACTACCTCTCGTCAGACAATATCTCATAACGTGGCCTGGATAACCAAAAGTATAACAAACACCCAACCCCACGAGGCACCGCCCGACATGATGCTTACCACACAGAGCATATCGTGGCAAGGGTGGCCTCATTTGACTTGAGTCACCCCTATACTGAGAATGAGAGGCCCTGGAACTTTGACTGGGCCCTGAATATGTGGAACGATCAAATCTCCTACCGAAAAACTGAGGGGGTGTACTAGCTAATGGCTGAGCTGGATACCTCGTATACTGTTATCTCTGACCACCTCGAAACTCACCAGAAGGACCTGAAGATCTTGCTCTCTTACTCTGGCCCCTATCATGCTCACGATCGGCCCTCTACTTCTGCTTATGCTCCTCTACACCCTGAGCGTATGTCTGAATACGAGAAATATTAATGCCTGGATGAAGTGAGACCGCATACAGTCATTGAGGAGGTGCGACTCCAACCCCATCACGAACCGGTGAACCCAATCCTCCATCTTAGCTACAATAGTGGGAGCACACCTAGCCAAAGAATAAAATTGAAGGTTGTACTCCCGAACACTCATATTACCCTGTTGAAGGGTCAAGAACCTATCAACTCTGGCCCGTCTAAGCTCTGGTGGCAAATAATGATGAAGAAAAGCCTTTGTAAAATCCTCCCATACTGCTGGAAGGGCATCCTCACCTCTGGACAACTCCCAAGACTTGTACCAACTAATTGCAACATCTCGAAGTCTATAGGAAGCTAGCTCAACTGACTCAGCCGCAATGGCCTTTATTACCCTCAAAGTTCTCTGCATCCTATCGATAAATACCTGAGGGTCCTCGTTTGGATCTACTCCAGTGAATATCGGAGGGTCCAAATTAATGAAATCACGAACCCTCGCACTAATGGCCATATCTGTATGACCAATACCTACCACCTGGCGCCGAGCCTGTGCGGCCACTAATCGAGTCAATAGCTTAATAACATCTCTCATCTCCTGACCCGGTGCATCTGGATGAGGAGCTGAGGGTACTGGAGCAGATGCTAGAGTTGGTGCTCCTCGGATCTCCTTTGGAGATGGCAGGGTATGTGAAGTCTGAGATGGAGTCTCACTATGCAACTCTCCCCGAGACCTGGTAACTCGTGGCGCTCTACTTGTAGTCTTATCATCCACGGACTTTCCCTTCTGGGCGGCTATAGCCTTCTTAGGCATCGCTGAAAACATAACATGTTGTTAGAAAAATGAATTATTATATCGCACGATCTAAGATAAGAAAGAAAAGTAACCATCCTAAATATCTTGTAGCCTCCTGTCTATAACTGTGGTGCACAACACACCCATAAATAAGACTCTACTAGACACGGTCTGTAGATAACCCTAGGACAGAACTGCTCTGATATCACTTTTGTCACGACCCAAACCGATGGGCTGTGACGAGTGCCCGAGTTCTACCAATCGAACACCCCTAAGCATTCGTCTAATATATAAACATGAAATAAGTGTAGGTCATGCATAAAGTCTGGAAATAAACTACTAATTCATATGAATAACCTACGTGAGAAAACATGCCCAAAAAATATATATACATAAATATATACGGAATACGGTAGGGCTAGCCGACAAGGCCACATACTATCTAACTATACATGACTGTCTACAGACATCTATTAGAGTGTACAACTGTATAAAGGACGGGATTGGGCCCCGTCGTACCCATATAGGATGCAGACATAGCAACATGCAGTTTAGGCTCGTGCGTTAAGGAGCGTTTATTCTTCAAGGATAATACCTCTTCAAAAATTTCACATTGATATGGCCAATTCTCATGCCATCTACATCAACTAACTTGTAAGCTCTACTTGAATAGGCTTCTTGCACAACATATGAACCATTCCATTTTGAAGTGAATTTGCCCCCGGATTTGCGAGAGGTGATAATAGGTCTTCTTACTGTAAGAACTTGATCGCCAAGTTGAAAGGACCTCAAGCGAACCTTTTTGTTGAAAGTACAAGAAAGACGACCTTGATAACATTCAAGACTTTGTTGAGCTTCTAGCCTTTTTTCATCAAGGGACTCCAGTTCTTCAAGGCGCAGACGAGCGGTTTCTTCTTCAGTAAGACCTTCTTGGACAGCGAGTCGAAAGTATGGTATTTTACGCTCAAGAGGAAGAACTTCATCAACTCCATAAACAAGAGAATAAGGAGTTGCTCGTGTCGGCGTGCGATGAGTCATCCGATATGCCCACAAAGCTTCTTCCATTCTATCGTGCCAATCTCTTTTAGACTTGGAGACATCCTTCTTTAACAAATTGCAAAGTGTCTTGTTAAATGCTTCGGGTAGTCCATTTGCAACAGCATAATACATTGACGAATTACGTTGCTTGAAGCCAAAAAGGTCACAAATTTTGGTCATCAATTTGTTATCGAACGGCTTGCCATTATCTGTTATTATATAACTAGGAATGCCGAAATGATAGATGATGTTCACTCGAATAAAGTTTGCAACATTCTCCTTTTCACTTCCTTGAGAGCGACGGCCTCGGCATATTTCGAGAAGTAATCAGTTGCAGCCAAGATGTATAGATGTCCTCCAGAAGATTTTGGAAGAGGTACAACAACATCTAATCCCCAAGCGTCAAATGGCCACGATGCAACAGTAGGGTGTAACATTTCAGGTGGTTGGTGTATAAAATTTGCGTGAAACTGGAAAGCCTTGCATCTTCGAGCATAATCGAAGCAATCTTTCACCATTGTCGGCCAATAGTAACCCATCCTCTTAATGTGGAAGTGGAGCTTCGGCCCAGATTGATGTGATCCATAAACTCCAGAGTGTTCCTCTTGCATAGCTTGAGTTGTTTCCCCTTCCCCTAAACAATGCAAGAGAACTCCCTCGAATGATCTTCGATACAACGTGTCTTTGTAGTAAAGGAAATGAGGGGCACACCGACGAATTTCGGTCTTTCTCCTTGGATCTTTTGGAAGTATCCCATAACATAAGTAGTCGATCATGGTTTGTCTCTAATCAACCTTCTCAGCTTTAGCGATGGCTAACAAACGCTCGAGCTTGCTTTCTTCATCCTCGTTCTCATCTGGTGGTACTATACATTTTTGGTAGATAGTGATTTGTGTCTGGCCGGGCAGAGTCAATGTCGAAGCTAGAGCAGCTAAGGCGCCAGCTTTCTTATTTTCCTTCCTTGGCACATGCTGAAGAATTACATTGCCAAGCCATTCAATCAATTTCTGTGCATAATCATGATAAGGATGCAATTCTGTCCTTTTGACCTCGTAGCTACTTAGCAATTGATTGATCACTAACTCAGAGGCTCCAAAAATATGTAATTGGAGTTGTCTCATATCAACGGCCATATCAAGCCCAAGTATGAGTGTTTGATATTCTGCAATGTTGTTGGTGCAATGTTGTGTTAAAGTGAAGGAATATGGCAAGACTTCTTCTTGAGAAGTGACAAATACAACCCCTGCACCAGCTCCTTCACGATGTGCAACACCATCAAAATACATTTTCCATAGTGGTTGCACTTTGATGACCATTACATCCTCATCAGGTAGTTCATCAGTCAACTCCCAATCATCAAGTATTGGATGATTTGCCAAAACTTGTCTTTTCACTACTTTTTGTGTGATGTACACAATCTCGAATTGTTGAAATTGAAGGTATCACCTTGCTAATCAATCATTGAGTACGGGTTTTGATATAATAAACTTGATCGGGTTCGCCTTTGAGAGGAGACGGATGACATGAGCTTGAAAGTAGTGCTTTAGTTTTTGAATTGCGAAAACCAATGTCATACACAACTTTTCGATCGGAGAATGCTTCAGCTCATTTGGGGTAATCATCCTACTCAAGTAGTAGAGGGAATTTTCTTTACTTTCACCATTTTCTTGGGCCAAAAGGGCTCTAACTGACCTTTCTTGGGCTGCAATATATAGAATCAATGGCTTTTCTGGTATAGGGGCTGCCAGAACCGAAGGTTTCATCAAGTAGGATTTGATGCTTTGGAATGCGTTGCTATAAGCTTAGTCCCATTCAAAAGGTACACCCTTCTTCAAGAGACGGCTAAAAGGTTGGCACTTCCCTGCTAAATTTGAGATAAATCTTCTAAGGTACGCTAATTTTCCTTGTAGACTTTTCAGTTCATGTATATTTATGGGCTCGGGCATCTTCAAGATTGCATCAACTTTGGTTTGATCTATCTTAATCCCTCGATATCGAACAATAAAGCCAAGGAATTTTCCAAAAGTAACTCCAAAGGCACATTTCAACGGGTTCATTCTAAGTTAATATCTCTGGAGTCGTTCAAACACCATTCTTAAGTCTTGCAAGTGGTCTCATCTCTTTCTTGATTTCACCACTAAATCATCCACATAGCATTTCATATTCTTGTGGAGGATGTCGTCAAAGATATTCTGTATTGCCCTTTGATATGTGGTGCCGGCATTCTTCAAGACAAAAGGCATTACTTTGTAGCAATAAATGCCTTTAGGAGTGCGAAATGCAGTAAGTTCTTCATCTTTTGGTGCCATACGTATTTGATTGTAGCAAGATGATCCATCCATGAAAGATATCACCATGTATCCGGTGGTGGCATCAATCATAAGCTTTGGGATGGGGAGCAGAAATTCGTCCTTAGGGCATGCATTATTGAGGTGTCTAAAATCGACACAAACTCAAATTTGGCCATTTCTCTTCTTCTTCACAGGAACAATGCTTGGAATCCATGTAGGATATTTAATCTCCCGAATAAAACCAGCTTCGATGAGTTTATTGACCTCGGCTTCGATTGATGGGATCAATTCTGGCATGAAGCGTCTTTGGGCTTGCTTAACAGGACGAGCTCCTTTCTTGACCGCGAGATGATGATCTGCTACGTTAGGATCTAAACCAGACATCTCTTTGTAGCTCCAAGCAAATACATCTATATATTCTTTGAGTAGCTCCACATAAGTGCTTTCTTGATCTGTGGTTACTAGGGCACTTACATAGGTGGGCCTGGAGTCTTCTGCAATGCCAAGGTTGATTTCTTTCAATGCATCACAAGTTGCTTGTGTGTCATTAAAGAATTTAATACTTTCACTGTTGCTCAAGGTTTTGGATTAATTCCTCACAGGATAGAATGAAATAACTATTTTATGATTGTGGCATTACAAATCACAGAACATCAACGAAGTCAACAAATAGAGCAAATTACACTTCACACTTATGTTTATATGGAAAAATAATGCAACAAAATAATGTAGAAAGAGGGGAGAAGTTTTCACATTTTTCATGTATGAAAAATGAGGCTAAACCTCTAAATTTATAAACAATGAAGATGTGAGAAGAAGAGGTGCAATCCAAGAGGTGTCTCTTCTATTTTATATTCACACCCCTTAAAAACCTAACAAATAGTACTTCTGACCAGCAATTCGTGTTTGACCAAACTTACTAAAAAAATGCTTCCAAATGTATTTTTCTCAAAAGTACTTTTAAAAAGTGCTTTCACGGAGAAACTACTTTTTTGCTTCTCAAAAACTACTTCTGATTCTACTCAAAAGTACTTTTCTTTTAAAAACTTAGAGCCTGTTTGGACAAGCTTCTGGGAGGCCAAAAGTATATATTTTTTTTAATCAAAAAGTACTTTTTGAAAAAATTTAAGGTGTTTGACCAAATTGAAAAAGTACTTCTAAGCAGCAGATTAGAAGCAGCAAAAGCAATTTTTCTGCTTTTGGAGAGAAGCTACAAATTTTATCTTCTTCCAAAAAGCAGAAGCATAAGTAGAAAAATTAATTTGTTCAAAACAAAAATAACCTTACAATAAATTAATATTTTTCAAATTATCTCTCATTAATCTAACATTCTTCTTTCCCTTTTTATTTCTACTATACATTTCTTATCCTTTTTATTTTAATCACATATTTATTCTCTTTTTTCTATTCCTAAGAGTAGATTTTAAATTTATATTGAATGACGTATTTTAACATATTTAAATTATCATGTAAACAATAAGTAATACCAAACACTCAATGTTATTGTTTTAGAATAACTATATTTT
This sequence comes from Nicotiana otophora, assembly GCA_000715115.1. Lineage (NCBI taxonomy): Eukaryota > Viridiplantae > Streptophyta > Magnoliopsida > Solanales > Solanaceae > Nicotiana > Nicotiana otophora. Next base: position 99,292 of record AWOL01S0075753.1, on the reverse strand, counting down.
ATATTAGTTAGAATTTTTAATTTATATTTTTACTTTATGTTTTATATTTTAATTAAATTCTTTTATAATAAATATTTCAATTTATTTTTCTTTTCAAAATAATACTAACCACAAATTGAACATTTATTGTCCTTTTCGTAATTTGATACTTAAAAGTGTTTTTTAAAAGATTGGCCAAACACAATGAGCTTGCAAAAAGCACTATTCAAACGAATTAGCCAAACATAAACTGCTATTTTGCAAAAGTATTTTTTCAAAAAACACTTTTGAACAAAAAATATTTTTCAAAATAAGCAATTTTTAGTAGCTTGACCAAACGGGCTCTTAGTCAAACACCTTAACTTTGGAAAAAAATATTTCTGGCCAAAAAAACTTGCCCAAACAGACTATAAGGCTCTTAGCTCCTACCGTGACTCATAGCATAGTAGTATTGATGGTCCAAATAACAAATTATCGGTTTAATTCTCACTATGTTTTTCCTTATATTTCTTTTTTTCATGTAAGAAAAAATTAATTTAAAAGGAAAAAAAAACTAAGAGAGATGTTTCTCTCTCAGTTTGTCCTTCAATAGAATTGATTAGCTGGGCTTTCTTTTGGTGTAAAGTGTAACGAGTTTTAGAGAAGCAAAACTAGTGTTTTGACTGGAAATGTTGTTATACACTTGCATGTTACTAGTTACAACTTACAAGTTTATCTTAAATCATTTAGAGAAATATTCCAAGTTTCGCAAAAGTGCTTTCTTATTTATTACCTACTTCTTCACTATTCAAGACCAACCCAATCCAGGAAAAAGGAGGAGGAGCAAAAATTAAAGTAGAACTTGATTGAGTGGAAATGAGTATGAGGCCACGGAAATTGATTGTGTATCATTTCTGGTGGGACAAACAATTGTCGGCATAGAAATTAACCATGTGAGCTAATTGAAATTAATACTTGATTATTCCATTAACAATACTATGTTTTTTATTTTTATTTCGTAATCCGTGGAAATGGGTGACAATCTCTCTGCAGGAAACTTCTTAAGATATACAATACACCCCACCTAATCCTTTGTCTCCACAATCTTGTTCTATTAAGTAACATATATTAAATTATTAAATTGTCTATTGGAGATCAGAGTCTCCATTCACTCGTCATGTCTCTTCTGAACTTTCACTATCGTACTTTTTGAAACTAAATAATTAAACAGCCACTATGCTAAAAATTTTGTCTTGACATGATTTCCCACCTTCCTTCACTATATTAGACAGGAATCTCATCAAATTGATAATGAATATTCCGTTGTTCATTTATCAAGGCCAAACTTGAAAATGTACTCAAGTGATTAATTTATTTTTTTTATTTTGATCCAAAATAAATATTCATTTATATAATCAAGAAAAAATTCAATTTGTTTGTTCAAAATTATCATTATATACGTATTCTTAAAAAGTCTTTTACTCATCACATTAACTATGCTGTAATATTTAATTAAGGGTAGTTTAGTCGCACTAACTATTTTTATCTAGAATTTGTATTTCCTTAATAGGTGTGACCAAAATAAATTAGTCATTTATTATGGACCGAATGGAGTATATTTTAAAAATTTAAGAATTAAAACTATTGGTCTTTGGCAATGGATTTCCCGTGTCTTCCTGGTAATGCGAAAAACAAGAACTAGAGATTAGGGAAAGAATTGCAAACTTAGAGATTAATGTTGAAAAATAGTGTAATGTTGAACTACAGCAGTTTTTTGTAAAAACTGAAAAAAAAATATTTTTGCTTTTTTCAGTTTTTAGTAAAAATAATTTAAGTTTTTTTCAGTTTTTACAAAAAAAAAAATTGCTTAAAAAAATATTTTTCGGATATGATTAATGAGTCTTTTTAATTAATTAGAAAATATTTAGAATTCACCAACATGACAATGACACGTGTCCCTCCGTTTAAATGAGGGGTATATTTGAACCCAAAGTATGAATGCAGGGGTATAGATAACCCAATAGTATAACGAGGGGTATTTTTAGACCATTTTCGAAAATAGAAAAGTATATTTGGCCCTTTGCTGGTTAAAGTATGACAAAAAAAAAAGAAAAAGAGATAGATGTATGACTGGTACATCTATAAATTATATACATGTATAGACTAAAGGTGTGTGCATATGTTTAAGGAGTTGAGATACGATCTTTTGTTCAACTCATTTTAAACCACGGCGTATATGTTATGTCATTGGCAAGATGATATCATGAGTATTTTCTACGTGTTACAAGTTTTTGTGGTTCAAAAATCATATAATTTGGAGCCTATATATGTAGCAAAACCCCATTTTGTCATGTAATTTTTTCCCCCGAAAAAACTTAGCAGATACAGTTGACCTTTTCAAGTATTTTCCTTAATTAGCAAATATAAGTGCATATAAGTACTATATCATTAATACAAAAACAAAAGGAATAATACATACTGTTTCATTTTAGCTTTTACTCATGTTATTTCTCATTTTGCAGTTCGTCAAAGTTGACTCAAGCCATATGTTGATTAATTCAGTACTACAATTTACTCTTCTTCTTTTCTTTGGTGTGTCTGGTTCACTTTCTTAATTGTACACCAGAGTAAATACATTTTACTGAGCAGCCTTGATTAGACTAATGTATTCATGTTTTCTTTAGTATGTTTGCATATGGAGTATATGATAATTCTGCTTTATGCATTTCGATCGAATTGTCATTTTTATTTGTCCATCAGTTCAACTACATATTCCGAATTAATATGAGAATATTTTGAACAATGCAATTCTTTTAATCAACTCCCCCCCACCCCCCCAAAAAAAAACTCAAAATACACACAAAATCCAAATATTTATTTAAGGATTAAATGGGAAAGGGAGTTTGCGTGCTTTGCAGGATTTAAACCCCCATACTCTATAGATTAAGCATAAATATGTTACCCTAATGTTTCAAACTGACGAAAGCATTAAATAAATTGGAAGATTATGACTAGCATCACATTATTCATCATTTCTATTCGCCTTCACTTTGATTTTCTCCTAAATGAATAAGATACTATTTCCATTGAATTAAATGCGTCTAGTGTTAAACGATTCCCTTGCACAGTCATGGTTTAACTTCAAAATTCTTTTTGAATTAGAAATAGATACCTGGAAATGAATAAAATAATATTATTATGAAACCAAATTAAAATGAAGGTGAAAGAAATTAAAAAATGGAGAAAATAAACTTTCCAAGTGAATCCCCTAGTATAGAGAGTAGAAAAGTTTTTTTCTTGTCAAACTTTAACTTGAGAATGTTATAACGCTATGAAATAAGAACATTCTAATCGACCCGATTGACTTATTCTAATTTGGCGGAAAGATAAAAAATACATGAGTTTATTGTTAATCTTCTAGTTCTCCTTTAAAAGGGATTATGACGGAAAAGCCCTAACCCCTCTATATGCATTGAGCGATGACGGCTCAAACGAAACAAACCATTTCTCAGAGGAGCATAGAAAATTGATGGAAAATTTTGATCATAAGTGACTAGAAAAGAGGCGGAAGGAATGTTTGCGAGGTCCTCGAGTCCAATGTCTGCCAGTGCCATAGCCCAAAATCTGGTAAGTCCACTAATAAAAGACCAACGACCTTTTGGAGTTAAAATAGCACGGGTAGTCAGTTTTTATACTGATAATTGAAAAATAGTCAGCTTTTGCAAAGTCATTGAAAAATAACTACTATTTTGCTGCAACATTGAAAGTTTTAGCATAATATACTGGAGATTGGAGTACCTGTGTATGAACTTCCAGCATATTATGTTGGACCAGTATATTATGCTGGAACTCCAGTATATTATGATTGAGTTCCAGTATAAATTATACTGGAACTCCATCATAATATATTGGAGTTCCAATATATTATGCTGGAAATTCACATGTAAAAAATTCGAACTCCAGTATATTATGCTGGAATATTTTTTGGATTTTGAACAGCGTTTTCGTTCAGATTTATCTTTACATGAAAAGTGACTAAATTTCGATTACTTTTGAAACTGTAGCTATTTTTTAATTACAACTTGTAAATCTGATTATTTTTTAATTTAACCCCCTTTTGGATTTTGTTTGGCCCAGGTTGAGGGCAGCGGATTAGAGCATGTTAGTAAAAAGTTGGTTCAAAGATCCAGAAACTCCATTTGCTTAGGAAAACAAATGGATTATGCTCATCAAGACAACAAATATAAGCAATTTAATACTCTTATCCTGTTAAATATAGATTAAACTGTTTTAAGAACAATATATTAAACTGTTACGTTCCCGAGAAAAATCTTATCCTATAGAAGAACCACACTGAAAACAATTCTTTTTTAGGTTTATAAATTGCAATAAACACGTAATTTGCAAAGTGATGTTCCAGAAAGACCATTGGTCTGTACTCTGTATTAGTTTACCGATTTTATTTAAATACATAAGTACTCTATTTTATACCGTTATAGCAAGTTAATTATTTTTGTCAGGTATAAATTAATATTTTTATAGAAAATTTTAGAGATTTTTACCTATCTATACTACATTATAAACTTATTTACCCCTCGTAGAACGGTTATTACATAATTATATTAGCATATACAATTTACCATTTATATATAAAATAATATATTAGACTCAAATCTTACCTATTTTGGGCTTCATTCTTCTCTATTTTTCTTTTTTGTGTAAATATTTCTCTCTCCATTCCTCTTTGTTTTGGTTTTTGCAGATGAACATGCTTGAAGCTTTGAAGAACAGTGAAGAAAATAATTCAACTGGTTAAAAGCCATAGAATACATACATGAAGCACCGATACAAATGGATTACCAGAACTTTTTTAGATGAATGACACAAGAGATTGCCAACAAGAGTAGCGTTTGGAACTAAACTGAAACTAATTGACAATGTAATTGAAACTAAACTGAAGTTACTCGTGTATACATTAGCTTAAACTCCATTGATAGCCATTAGAAAGCTTAGAAGGTTTGAATTCGAAAATCGAAATTTGCAATATTATTTTTTGTTTGGATTGGATGTTGTTGCAAATGATTGGGAATATCCTTTGGAGTTTATATCTCAATTTTGAGAGAATTTGGTAAAGATTGAGGTGGTTTTGGTTGGAATTTCATATTGAAACTCAAAAAATAAGACATAAACGAATTGTATATATTTCGTATATCGAGTATAGAAACGGTATACAAAATATCTACAACTTACGTAATTGTATACAATTTGTATATAAATTATATGTAAATTGTAGTTTTTGACCGAATTTTGTACAAAACATTTGTATGTAAGTTGTTGATAAATTATAGATTTTAACCGGATGATATATATTTTGTATAAAACTTTAGTTACTTTCTGTAAATATGAAAACTTAGACAAATCGGGTAAATAAGTTTAAAATCTAGTATATATCTATCTATATTATTGTAAAAGCACGAATGTTAAAACGTTAAATATTGAACGACAAAAATATCCTTAAAATATTAATTGACTTTTTTACCCTTTATGAAATTGAATTATTTGTGCAAATGACTCCATGATGGATAAAATTGTAACACCCAAAACTTTACCTAATATTTAGTCCTGTAATATCTAGGATTTGAAGTAAAAAAGAAATGGATTGAATGATAAGAAAACTGTTCGGTAAAGGAGTCTCAATTTGAAAAGGAATGACTTGTGTTAACTAATTTGTATAACTTGTAGCTTGGTATTATCATACCTCCGTGCATTATCTTGACAAACTTAGTCGGAATTCAAGACACTTGGTGTTTTCAATTGCTACACTGAATGTTGTAACAACCGATTGGTTATTTTTTTTCGATGGATGTGTTGAAATGTAGGAGTACTCCTTTAAGCTCTATTGTGTGTAGGGTGGTACAAACCGAACCGAAAAACTACATCAAATCGAAAAGTCAAATCAAACCGATTAAAAAATCCGACTTGGTTTGGTTTGATTTGGTTTGGTATTGAGTAAAAATATTCGAACCAACCCGACATATAAATATATATATTTATATATATATTTTAAAGATTTTATATAGAATTTTCTTTAAAAATATTTAGAAATATTTGAGATTCTCTTACGGGATATAAATTTTAATAGAATATGAAGTGTTCCATATTTATTGACCTTAAATAATGGGTTGTATGATCACTTTCTTATCAAGTATTACTGAAATGCGTCTATCTTTTTGTTCTTCCATATTCATATCATATGTTAAGATCTATTAAATTCCTATATTTTTTTCGAATGTGAGTGATTATTAATATTTATGTATCATATTAAATTTTATGTTTAATTACTAAATTCGGTTAACTTGAAAGTGTACATCAACGAAAAATTATTGTCAGATGACTAAAAAAATAACTATTATGTGTTACTAATAGAATTCTCCCATAAGATTATTTTAATTGATAATATATTTTTAATTTTTTATATTTTTAGTAAATATATATTTACTTATCAAATATTTAACAAAGTAAGATTAAAATAATATTTAAGTAACAAAAAATCCGAAAACTCGAAAAACCAGATAAAACCGAACCAATCCAAACCGATATATTGCTTCAGTTTGGTTTTGATAAAAATCGAACTAACCCGGTCTATGTACACCCCTAATTGTGTGTACCTATTTTATTTGGTTATTGCTATTTCGACTAAATTTATTTATTTCTTAAAAGTTCCGTTAATTAGCAAAGTGGTTCTTTGGGAGAACATTAATCCCCAGGAAAAAGGTTTAAGAAAAACATTAAAGATTTAAATATTAATTTTTTAATCTAAAGGAAACATTATTTACTCTCGTGTACTATGTATTTTCATGGATGAATAAATCATGTAAACAAACACTAAAAATTATATGACTGATCTTGGTAATATCTACACCATAACCCGTGTTTGTACTATCGGAAAAATCGACAACAAAAGGATATATTTTGGATGCTTAAAATCACTTCGAACCACCTAGATTGTCTTAATGACCGTGGTGTTCGAACCGTCTGGCATATATATTGATGAATTAATTTGATAGCCTGCTATACAAATGCGAATCTAAAATTTAAATTTTATAAGTTCAACCTTCAAACTTTTTAGCATTTAATGCGTTATACATTTAAAATTATGAATTCATATCTACTATTACAATCTCATATCTTAATTTCACGGTTGGAAAGGAAGGGAAAAAAGAAAGAAGAAAGAACAAAAATAATGTAGTGGTCAATTAATTACATGAGAGTATGAATAATATTCTAGATAAATTGTAAGTCCATGTTAACATATTCAAAAATCAAAAGTTTTTTTCTTCCTTATATCGTAAAAAATACGATACGAAACAAGTTCTTATGGTTCAATCTCTCAAGTCTTCTCATATGCACGAAAATCTTTCTTGCGCATTTTTTCATATAAGTAACTAAAAAAACTAATGGTGATAAAGAAAATGAATTAACTAAAAGTAAATCTTTAATATCATGCGATTCATATTAACACTTTTTTGGTGACAAGTATATCCACATTATTAGCTATTAGGTGTGCCTATTGTTATACGTGCGAGACACGTATATAGAAACTAATATTATATTAAAAGCACGAAGTCCCTTAACGAAATATCGTTCGCCTTATTTACTCTTCGTAAGTATATTCTACTTTGGATAAAATTGTAATTATAATCTCTAATAAATTTTTCCTCTGGAATAAAAATAAAAATTACGGTTTATTCCCGTTTTTGTTACATACGACTTTTTCTTTATTTAGGTTTAGGTCTCACTTTAAGTTTAGAATTTTTTTACCAAATATTTACTTAGTTATGTCTTTTAGTTGTTTAGGTTTAGGATACACTTTAGATTTAGGATCCTTTATCAAAATTTTCTTATGCTACAAATCTTTTGTAACAGCTTTGTTTTCGTCTTAATTATTGTATGTAGCTTTATTTTGTTAACAACTTTTATTTTCGTTATAATTATTGTAGGTATCGTACAATTGATCATTGGATGAAGTTCTCAAAATTGTGGGTTTAGATACGGCGGTAACAACATCTCTAGAGGTAAAATTTGTTTGTATTTGAGGTAAACGTATTAACCTTTAGTGTGTTTTTGAAGTTAAGTAATAATAATGGTTCATGTATTCTTGACAGACTATTACAAATTGAAAAGTTGTTAGATTTGTATTTTTTTGTTTATAATTTTTCATATATGATCATCATTTTAGTGACTTATTTACATATTTTGTACAAGTTGTTTAGACTTTAGATCATTGTATTCCATAACAAAAAAAGGGTTAGGCATTCTAACTCATGATATAAATTCAAATTTTATTAATTCAAGATTATTTTGCCTTATGTTTTATAATTAAAATTACTAATTGTTGTGCTAGCTCAAGTTGCTCATATTTTCTAACTATTTTGATTGATTTTATTATAGACATTACATGATCTAAAAATTGTGTTACTTAGAGAATAAACATTAACAATTGGCGCCCCAAGATTTTCGGTTCAAGTAAATAACTCTATTTAAGAAAAGCTGAAAATAAACTATACAGAGATAATCGACACACTTGCAATATGGTCACAAACTCCTTAAGGTAAAAATAAATAAATGATTTTCTTTACTTTTTGTTCAAGAACTTAAACACATTATTTAATAATATACATATTGTTAAAATAAATATATACTTATTGATATAGAATACACGCGCCAAACACGTATAAGAAAAAGTCCCAAAAATTTCATGCAAATTTGGGAGCCACAATTAGGCTTGAAGCCCAAGTTAATTTGGTTTCATACTTCATTAACAGTGTTTAGAGCATAGATTAGGCTGCAAGCTTGCATTTGCTGAAGGCGAATGAGAAGCCGAGAATATGCAGTTGGACAGTGAAAACAAGTTGCAAGATACTTCGATGACATTGTTCTTGTAAAAGACGGAAACCCCAAAGCCAATAATCATTTGAGATGCGTGCAAATCAATCAACCACCCAACAACCTTAAAAAAGTGGGGAAAAAACTTGAGCTTCTGTATTACGCATCTTGCAGTTTCAACGTTGATATAATCGGCAACAACAAAAGATGATGCTGAGATTCCGATGTTGTCGCTTTTTTATAGTGTCACCTTTTGATACCCCTTTAATTCACTCCTTCAAACCCAAACCCCATTGGGCTTCTTCTCTCATTCGCGCTCAAATGGGTTCATATTCAACGACGTCGTCTTGTCCTAAACTGGTGTTCCGTCAGCTCTTTGAGAAAGAATCATCTACATATACTTACCTTCTTGCTGATGCTTTGCACCCCCAAAAACCCGCTCTGGTAATCTTTTTTGCTCAATCAATTGCAATTATACAGTTTCTCTCTAATTAGCTAACGAATTTTATGCCATGCTTAAATGTTGTACTATTTATATTTCATGCCTTGTTAAGTTTAGTTTAGTCATACTAATATTTGAAGCTGCTTTTCTGGTCAATATCTGGAATAGACCCAAACTCTGACGAAAAGATTGTACCCTTTTTGTCCTCCTCTGAAATCCAAGGCCACTGGGGTCGTGTAGTAATGAATTGATAAGTTAAACAAGAAAATAGTGAAGGTAGTGCAGCTTATTTATAAACATTTTAAATGTTTTGCTAGGGTGAAATACAGTCAATTATAGCATAAAATCCACTATGCTGCATCCTTTCCTTTTGTTTCTGTCTACAATTATATAACTCATGATTTTTCGAAGTTGAACTTTTAATTAACACTGCCTCGTCTTGTAAGTTAAATGAACTACCATTGTGTTTAAAAATTTGACTGATGTAAGTAATCCAACTGCAGCTGATTGACCCAGTGGACAAAACAGCGGATCGTGATCTTGCACTTATTAAAGAACTGGGTTTGACGCTTATATATGCTATAAACACACATGTGCATGCCGATCATGTCACTGGCTCTGGCTTGATTAAGGTTGGGCTTCATCTTCTTGAATTTGGTAACTGATTAGTTTATTTGTAAATGATTATTTGCTTGGTACTTTTTTTCATTCCCCTGTCGAGTTATGAAGCTTCATTATGATATTCAATCTCGCAGACGAAGCTCCCTGGTGTGAAGTCAATCATTTCCAAAGCAAGCAATGCAAAAGCTGATCTCTTTGTTGAATCTGGTGACAAAATCCACTTCGGTGATATTTTTCTGGAGGTATGTAAACATCAAAAGTCATTTAACTTTTGATTTTTCCAAATGGTTTAGAGGTAGAAAAGTTATAATGGTATGGTTCTAATACATTTCCTTTTGCAAGGAAAAGTTAGCTCATCACTAGGAAAATCACCATGTTCCAAATGTCTGAACACTCGTGCTATCTTTGGGGCTGCGCCTAGAAGGTTTTTAAACAACTCGCAAATTCATGACTATTGCTAACCTTTGCTGATTATGCTCTAGTCATCTGTAATCCTGGAGAAAACTGATTTTATTTTGAGATAAGATGAATTGTTTTAATATTCCTCCTTATTGTGGGCCTAGTCGCCATCACAATTTTGAATATAGAATGAACTTGAACTTTTTTAATGTAGTTACTTCATAGGCACTTGGTTTGTTAGTAAGTTTTATTTGAAAAGCATCAGTGCTTTAAATGCTAATTCTGTGAAAATTAAGTGTCTGAATTGTGGTTCCCCTTCACTCCAATGATATATGTACCAACTGTATGACTGCTGCGTTTGGAAATCTTTCTGAGAAGGGAAATTGGAATTTTGGTGGGTAATTATTTCAATTCATTGATGAAGATGTTGGGATGTCTATGTTTAACATCGTGAGTGCAACATGGAATTCGAGCATCTTGGCAGATACAATTGCTTTAACATTCATTTGCATTTCACAGTAGATAATTAGGATGCCCAGTTTCAGCTCTTGGTACAAATCTGTTTGCAAGAAATGTTCATAATCTTATCAGTTGACTCCTGTTTGGTCTTTAATCACTGATATGCTTCGCTTAGTGAAATGTCATCTTAGTAAGATATCAATAATACAATTAATACACCCCCTTAGAACTTTCTTCAACTGCATTCTTTTCTAGCTCATCTCAGCGTGTAACTGTGGGATCTCCCTCTTTAAGTATCAACTATCACTATCTCTTTTTCCCCATCTCTGTGCTAGTCATCTTCGACCAAGTAAAAGTGTATAAAGGGAATAAACGCCAAGTAATCAACTAAGCTAGGCTGTGGTGCAAGCATTGTAGCTGGAAGTTACCTGTAGCGTTTGAGATGTATTCTAATGCAATAGTGCTGTCATTGCAGGTTCGTGCAACTCCTGGTCATACACTAGGCTGTGTAACCTATGTTACGGGAAATGGACCCAATCAACCTCATCCAAGGGTGGCCTTTACTGGTGATGCCCTTTTGATACGTGGATGTGGAAGGACAGACTTTCAGGTACACCCTCTCTATGCAGCATGCCATACTTTTTTCTGACTTTTACTGGACCTTTGAGTAAAGGGAAAAGCTTGATGGTGTGTACAGCTCATTTTATTTCTCTGATAAATGCTAAGATTTAACAATGCAGTTAGATAGATCAAGAATATTCTTTAGCAACAGGGATTGGCCAGAAAAGAAAGGAGAAGAAAATTATAGGAAAATGTTAAATGTCTGTTGATAACGTCATATTTGGTCTTGATAATATCCTTACATGAGCTTTTGGGACAGAGAAAGGTACAATCCAAGATATTATCATTCTTATCTTGGATGCCTTCAGTTCATGATACTGAATTGGAGCAAATTATTTCAGATGCAAATTCGCTTGCTCTATAATTGACTATGGTCCACATAAACTTTTCTCTTTTTTCTTCTAAATAATTTTCCCTGTATATTGCCAAAGTAATATGGGACTAAGATGATCCTAAATGGAGGATCATATAGCCGAACTTAACTTGCTTAATGAGGATTTGTGTTTTTTACTTATTGTATATTGCCAAAGTACAATTTAATTGACCAAACAGTTTTAAGTCTTCTACAGATTGCAATGTAGTGGTTGTTAACAGTATTAAGTCTTAATGCATCTAGTTTTACCTTACTTTGCTTCTCATCTTGTTTATGTTTAAGGAATGTTATTGTGTTGCAGACCTAGAAGTCTTTAATTGCTTGGGTTAGAGGTGACATTGGAAAATGAAGTTTTCTGGATTTTAATATTGGTACTTTCTTCTTACTTTATGACAGGGTGGAAGTTCAGACAAATTGTATGATTCAGTTCATTCACAGGCAAGAACATGAAAACTATTCTGTTTTTGTAACTTGAAAAAAGAAACAAAAGTATTATGATGCTTAATGTTCTCTTCTTTTTATTTTTGTACCTTTTCTTTCTGATTCATCATCGGTTTCTGAGAGCAGATTTTCACATTGCCCAAAGACACGTTGGTATATCCTGCTCATGACTACAAAGGGTTCACCGTAAGGATACATCATTTACTTTTCACTATTTTTTATTTGCATATTTCTGGTGCTTGTTTACAAGTGTATATTTCATTTTCAGGTCAGTACAGTGGGAGAGGAGATGCAATACAATCCACGTCTATCAAAAGATAAGGTACTTCCTATCCTTTATCAAAGAAAGAAAAGAAAAGAAGAAGATAAGGTACTTCCAAGCAAGAAATTTTTACCCTAGTTTCAAGATTGGGTTAAGTTGAGCTCTTTATAATTAAGAAGTGGAAATAGTTGCTGAATCTACATCCATCTGTAGTTGAAAACTCTGGAAAGGAAAAGTTTCGTGGGGGGATTTTAATTTTTAAGATACTTCAAAACTTATATCAATTTTTAAGATAAAAGTGTTAAGAATGGGGTAGAAGGGACACTTTTGTGATTAGTGTTAATGACATAATTTTTAAAAACCCCAAAGTTTTCTTATTTACAAAAAAGTCCCCTCCCTCCTCCATCCCTATTCCTCCTACTCCTCCTCCCGCCACTCCTCCTCCTCCCCTTGTTCCTCCATCTCGCAACGCTCCTCTCTATCTCCCCTTGCTCCTCCATCTTGCAACGCTCCTCTCTATCCCCGCCACTCCCAATCCCCAAACATTTAGGAAGATATTTCAAATACCTAGAGAAATGTTTCAAACATCTACTGAAATGTTTCAAAACATTTGCACATATGTTTCAAACATCTGTGGAGATGTTTGAAATATCTGTAGAAAAAAGATCAAACATCAAAAAGAAAGAAGTAGAAGAAATATCCCAAGGGATGTTTCAAACATTCAGGGAGATGTTTGAAACATCCCGGGGATGTTTTGCATAATACTCATTTATGGGACTGTCTCAAAATATCTCGAGGGTATTTTGCAGAATAATCACTTTGTAAAATTTCATATTTTTCTCTTTCTCTCGTATATTTTAAATCACTAGAAGAAAAAGAAAAAATGAAAAAAGAAGAAGAAGATGAAAATGAGATGAAGAGGGAAAGAAGAAAAAGATGAAAATAGATGAAGAGGGAAAGAAGAAAAAGACAAGCAAGAAATGAAGAAGAAGAAGAAGATGACATAGACGAACCAGCAACAACAACGAAAGGTGACGAGAAAGAAGAAAGTAAAGAAGAAGAATGAGAGAACGAGGAAGAGAAAGAAGAAAGAAGGAAGAAGGAAGAAAGAGAAGAAGTAGTAAAGAGGAGAAAGAAGAGAGAAATGAAAATTTGAAATAATTTGAATGGGTATGGATTTTTAAAATTTTTGAAAATTTTAATATTTACCCACAACTTTTGTTATTTTTTATCTGACCCCCGAACCCCTTTAATTACACATTTTTTGTTAAGTCCTAAATTGTTACACAAGACTTCAAAAGTCTTTTTTTTTACCTCATTCTTCTAGTTTCGTGTGTTTGGCTAATAGTAATCCCAGGGAATACACTTGACCATAGTGTTATTTGTTTCCGCTTATTTGGTGGAGGGATCGAGTTTACTTCATTTGTGTAATTGCAAAACTCTGTTCCACCAAGTTTCACATATAAGCTGAAAGAATTTGTTGCTGCTTTATCTTTTCCTTTTGAAACTAGTTAAGTACTCATATTTTTTGTGAAACTTTTCTTTACAGGAAACATTCAAAAACATTATGCAAAGTGAGTAAGCCATTCTACCTCTCCCTTGTTATTTTTTCTCCTTATTTCCCTTTCACTTTTATACTTACTTGCTGATGATAGCATCTTTTATAACAGATTTGAGTTTGTCATATCCAAAAATGATGGACGTTGCAGTACCTGCTAACATGGTTTGCGGATTGCAAGAGACAAAATCTGAAGCATGCTAATTTTGTTTGATTCTCTAATCAAAGCCATGAATGTAAATGGGGAAGCAGGGGCTACACGTCTAAATTGAAAAGTTGAATAAGATATATCAATATAGTATCGAGAAACTATGTCGTTTTAACTGATATGAATCTTGATTATATGTTATACAGCCATTAGTTACATGAGTCTTGAGTATATGTATGGAACTTGATTTGTGAGATTACTGATGGGAGTAATGAAAGTAAAATTATCTGCTGTTGCTGTAATATTTGAATTATGGTGGCAAAACGGATCCAGGTTTATGAATGAAAGAGATGTACATCTGTGTTAAACATAGGGGGGCAGCTGAAAATGACAGATGAGAAAGCAGACCATCTTGGATTAGCAAGTGGTCCTAGCCACTATCTGCTAAGGCAAAAGAAATTAAAGACATGAAGTCCCCCTTTTTCAAATTTTTTCTTTTATTGGTTGGAATTGAGAAAGTGGTGCCAAATACTCATTTTTGTTTCTTTGAGCAGCATTGACTGTACTTATAGATGCAAGGAGACTTTGGGGGACAAAAAAGAGCAGGTCCCAATTTCTATGTTCTATACCAAACTGAAATAATTGTAGAAAGAGAATAGAAGAATTGACAACGAAGTATTTCAGAAATTAGGTAAGCTTTCAAATGATAATTAAATCAATTGGAGATGAGTAGAAATCCAATTCAAAGTTAGGAAACACAGGCCTGAAATTCTTAAATGTCGCCCCTGAATAAACAGGAAATAAGCATGTCCGAGACTATATCACATGAAACAAGATAGTTATGTGGGGGGACAAAAACACCACGTGGGAGCTGATAATTAGTCAAACAAGATGATAACTAGGAGCCAATGAGTAAATAGTACTTACTCCACAAGTAAGCAAACAATAAACACAGTCAATAGTTCTTCTTTCTTCTCTAACAAAGATTTCAACTTAGTACTTAATTTTGTCGAAAACTCCAAGATCAATCATGAGTGAAGAAGGCAAGGATAATCATCATCATCACCATGGCCATCACCACCACCATCATCACCATGAGGAAGACCAACCACCTCCACCACCACCACCACCACCAGCAGCTGAATATGGTACTTTTCAAGCACCTCCTCAACCGGTAGTCGGTTTCCCGCAGCCAGTACCTCCACCTGGGGCATTTGAACCTTCCCCTGAATACTATGCTCGTGCCTATCAGGCTGTTCCAGGTAACCCCCTTTTGCTCCTCTTAATTCACCATCAATATCTGCACTGGTTAATTTCTTGAACTTTATTTGGTTTTTGGGTGAAAAGTTTGTGTCTTTTGCAACATTTACTTGAACTCTGTTAAAGTAAATAAGTCTAAAAAAGCTATCTGATTTTAGATTTAGTTGGAAAAGTTGGATTACGTGTTCTATGACTTCAAATTTCAGAATTCTGTTGGATAATATTGGTGACACTCTGTGCGCACTGCTTCACACTTGTGGATTCTTTGCTAACTTTCTCTTTCTTCTATAGTTAATAAATACAAAGGCGGACCCGTGATTTAAACTTGATAAGATTAACCTCTACATCCTCACCATGAACACAATGCACTTTTTCAACTATGATGGTTGATATTTTAATATTTCTTGAAATATTAGTTATTTTTCACATTTACATTTATGCTCTGTGTAATAGGTGTTGGTTGAGTTCAAGCCGTTCATTGTACATTACATCCGTCGCTGAGTAAATACAATTGCCCCCCTACGTTACAGTTTATTTGATCATTTTTGTTACTAAAAATGTTTATGATGAACTAAGTGTAACATGTAAAGAGGTTTAGTTTTCAGGATTGTAATTGTTCTTTGGACATTTACTGAGTTCTGGCATTTGTGTCATAAACTGTTGTTTGTTAAGTATGAAAGAACTGTTGGCACTTTAACTTTGTTGCCTCATTTCCTTGTATATTAGGCTATGTGGTTGATGAGAGGGGATCTGTGAGAGAGCCTCGCCTTCCTTGCTGTGGTATTGGTCTTGGCTGGTTCTTGTAAGTTCCCTGCTTCCCTTATCCTCAAAGACATAATAATAGCGCATTCCAAATCCAATGTCCATTTTTGGTAACACTAGTTGTTAGTCTTGCTCAATTGGGAGGTTGAGGCCATGTCATGGTCTTTCTTACATGTTTCTCGGATTCTATAGTTCTGTCATCTTTCTGGCACAAGACGGATATAGCATGTTGTGCTTCTTATCAGGTAGATATGTGGTGCCACTTTAGTTAGAGGAGTCTATCAAGTAGATAACCACTCAAAAGTCAAAAAATAGGAGAAAAGAAAGGAACATTCTGTTTGCTCTTTGAGAGATGGAATGCTGGAAAATTTTCTTCTTGATCTTTCATATTCCCCTCCTGAATAGTAACATGATTTAGGGGAGCATTAGTTCCAGTTTGAATTTCATCACAAACTGTATGCGGCTTGAAATTATCTAGTGGTAGAAGGCTTCTATGGGGCTTGACATGCTCCTTTGCATATGAGTTTCTTCTTTCTTCTATTTTCTCTAATGCCTCACTAATCAGTAATGACGTAAACTTGAAGTTCTTTGAATTAAGCCACCTTTGTGTGGGACCCATTCAAATAAAAATAAATAAAAGAAAAAGCAAAACAAAAGCTGGAAACAAGTTGCAATGCAACAAGTTGAAATGGACGGTAACAAGATGGCAATTTGCAACCAATGAATTTGATTGGCTGAATTGGACAACTCCTTTCCTTATAAATAGAGCCATTCAGTTTCAGTTTAAACACAACAAATCGAGAGAAGCAACAGAGAGTTAGAGAGAGTAATCTACAGATAGTAGTCTGTGAGATAAATAGTGAGTGAGAGTAATATCGTAGTGAGCTGCTTAACATAAAGAGTGTTATTTCTTTTGAAGTTGTAGTAGTCTCTTGACACTACCAAGTTGTAATATTATAGTGATATTATATTGCTCCGCTCGGGTATTGTATTTTATCCCGTTAAAAGAGTTGGTCTCGTTGTTACTCTCTTGTGTTATTGTTATTTGCCGTGGATACTATTCTTGGGTGGGATATTATTTTCCAACAATGTGGTATCAGAGTCATGGCGAATAATGACCTGCTGTCTTTTCAGTACCCCCATCTCATAAAAGATAATTATGAGAAATTGTGTCTACGTATGAAAGTCATTCTTGATTCCCAGGATGTGTGGGAAATTGGAGACAAAGAGTATGCAATACCCGGTAATGAGGAAGCTCTGCCTCAAAATGAAAAAGATGTCTTGCCAAAGACAAGAAAGAAGGATCAACAAACTCTCACGCTCATTCACCAATGTTTGGATGATGCCATGTTTGAGAAGGTGGCAGATGCTACCACCTCAAAGGAAGCTTGGGAGATTTTACAAAATTCTCTCCAAGGAGTTGACAAGGTAAAAAAGGAAAAACATCAAACTCTAAGGGCTAAATTTGAAGTTTTAAAAATGAAAGAATCCGAATGCATTTCAGATTATTGTTCAAAAGTTAAGGCTGTTGTGAATCAATTAATAAGATACGGGGAGGACATAAAAGATGTTCGTGTGGTAGAAAAAATCCTTCGCTCTTTAACACCTAAATTCGATTTTGTGGTGTGTACTATTGAAGAGTCTAAAGATTTAGAATCTATGATGGTAGATCAATTGGAGGGTTCTTTACAGGCCCATGAAGAAAAGATCAAGAGAAGACAAGAAGTGTCACTGGAGCAACTTCTTAAAACTCAGGCATCCTTTAAGAATTATGGAGGTGAAAAAAGCTATCGAGGGAATGAACGAGTACGAGGCCGTGGCAGTCATGGGAGAGGAAGAAGTAATGGTAACAACTTCAACAATGAAGTTAAAATTCACCAAACATTCAGAGGTCGTGGTCGTGGTCGTGGACAAAGAAGAGGGAGAGGACGGGGCTACTATCAAGTAGGGGTGGGCATAATCCGAAAAATCGAATTCCGAACCGAATTTGTTTGGTATTTCGGTATCGGTTTTTTCGGTATTCTTCGGTATAGATTTTCGGTATTTCGGTACGGTATTCGGTATTGAGTTTTTGATATTTTGATATACCGAAATATTTTAAGTCCAAGCCCACCTTTATTTCTATTTTTCAGCCCAATAAGCCTAACCCAACACCCCAAGTCCCCTAATTCCCTAATCCCTTAGGCCTTAATTAGTCCGTTAGGGCTTAGAGACTTAAAGTTATATGGCAGTAACTTAGACTCTTCTTCATGCGTGCGGAGATGCCGCTTAATATTCTTCTTCAATTGCTTGGTTCCACATATTTCACACAAAATACTGATCTGTGAAATGCTCCATATAGTCAGCTAGCTTAACACAGCGTGTCCACTGTCCACTCTCCATTTATATCATCTATTCACGTTTGTTAATGATTTCTTTTTAAAAGACACGACTCCGTTAATGTATCGAACCAAAATAAGAAATACCGAACTACTTTGATACGGTATTTGGTATAAATAATTGATAGACTGTATACCGAAATACCGAACCGAAGTTCTTAAATACCGAACTGAAGTACCGAATGCCCACCCCTACTATCAAGAAAATAATAGACAAAGGTATGACAAATCAAAAATTGAGTGTTATAATTGTCATAAATTTGGCCATTACTCTTGGAATTTCGTAGCAATGTTGAAGAGAAAGCTAACCTTATTGACGACAAGAAAGAAGAAGATGAGTCAACATTGTTGCTATCACTCAAGGAAGAAGACGTGGATGACTGTAGCTCGTGGTATTTGGACAATGGAGCAAGCAATCATATGTGTGGATCCAAAGACATGTTGGTGGGGATAAATAAAACGGTGAGAGGTAATGTGTTCTTCGGAGATACCTCAAAGATTCAAATCGAAGGGATATGTATGATTCTGATCTCCTGTAAAAATGGTGGCCATAAGTTAATTAAAGATGTTTATTATGTGCCAAAATTAAATAGTAATATTCTAGTTTGGGCCAACTTCTTGAAAAGGGATATGATATCCACATGAAAAATATGCATCTTTGGCTTAAAGATTCAAGTGAAATTCTAATTGCTAAAGTGCATATGGCAAAATAGATTATTTTCTCTGAATTTTAAGACAATTGATGCAAAATGTTTGAAGGCTAATGTGCAAGATAAATCATGGCGTTGGCACATGCGATTTGGGCACTTAAATTTTGAAGCGCTCAAATTAATGGGAGAAAATAATATGGTGCATGGGGATACCATCAATCAACCATCCAAATCAATTGTCTGAAGCTTGTCTTCTTGGAAAACATGCAAGGAGGAGTTTTCCAAAGGAGACCATGTCAAGATCACCCAAGTCGCTCCAGCTTGTTCACACTGATGTGTGTGGACCAATCAATCCACCTACCTTTGGTAAAAGTAAATACTTTCTGCTCTTCATTGATGGCTTTAGTAGAAAGACTTGAGTTTATTTCTTGAACCAAAAATCTGAAGCTTTTGCTGTTTTTAAAATTTTCAAAGTACTTGTGGAAAAAGAAAGTGGTTATGAAATAAAAGTTTTAAGGTCTGATAGAGGAGACGAATTCACTTCAAAAGAATTTAATGACTTTTGTCAGTCTTATGGAATTCGTCGTCCTTTAACGGTACCTTATTCACCCCAACAGAATGGAGTTGCGGAGAGAAAGAATCGAACAATTTTTAATATGGCTAGATGTATGTTGAAAGCTAAAAGTATGCCCAAGAAATTTTTGGCCGAAGCTGTTTCTTGTGCAATTTATTTGAACAACAGGTCATCAACAAGTAATATTATAGATCAAACCCCTCAAGAAGCATGGAGTGGAAGAAAACCAAGTCTTGAGAATCTTTGGGAGCATAGCCTATGCTCATTTGCCACAGCAAGGGAGAGCGAAGCTTGACGATCGAAGTGTCAAGCACGTGTTTGTTGGATATGATACGAGTTCAAAAGGCTACAAGTTATACAGCCCAAGCAGCGGTAAGGTGGTGGTGAGTCGTGATGTTGAATTTGATGAAGAATTGGCTTCAGGAAGAAACTTCATTTTTTTTTTGATAAGGTAAATTGTATTAATCAAAATGGAGAAAAAACTCCCGTATACAAGAAGTATACCAAAAAGTAGAGAATATACATCAAAACATGATTCTCTACAAAAGACACCAAATCTTCTACACAAGTAGGGGCTATATGAGTGCACCAAAAAGCGATCAAAGATAAAAGACTATTCTTAAGATGTGAAAAATGAGACTCAATCCCCTCAAAAGCTTTCCTATTTCTCTCCCCCAAACTATCCACATGAGAGCTAACAGGGCGAACTTCCACGCCTTTTGCTTGCTTCTTCTACGGAAACCGGCCCAGCTCTATAACATTTCCTTTACAGTGCTTGGCATCACCCATTGAATATCAAAAAGATTCAGGATTGCCCTCCACAAACCCGAGGACACAGGGCAATGCAACAAAAGATGATCAACTTTTTTTCCTGAGCTTTTACACATGTAGCACCAACTAACAAGTGTAATTCCTCTCTTTCGCAGATTTTCAGCAGTCAAGATCACTCCCCTTGCCGCTAGCCATGCAAAAAAGCACACCTTCGTGGGCGCATTAGGGATCCAGATCGAGGAGTATGGAAAAGTAGCCTCCTCTCTCACCAGCATACTCTGGTAAAAGTACTTTACGGTGAACAAACCATCGCCACGCAACCCCCATCTCCAAGAATCACAAGATGGCTGGGGCTTGTCTTGCCCATTTAGCAGTGCCAATAAATCTTGGAGCTCCGCAATCTCCCAATCTTGCATGTTTTTTCTAAATGAGAGGTCTCATACTACCCCCTTCATACTCCTTGCGAATCTGTTGGACCATCAATTCCTTCTGGTTTGAAACTCTGAAGACCTGGGGGAAAGAGACCCTCAGAGTATCCTCTCCACACCACCTGTGATTCCAAAAGCTGATTCTCCTTCCATCTCCCACCCTGTAAGTGATGTTGCCATTGAAGGCTTCCCAATTCTTCATGATGCTCCTCCACATGCCACACCCGAAAGGTGTTGTGATTGCCTTGGTCCTCCAACACCCTCCCGTGGAATCGTACTTTTCTATTATGACCTCCCTCCATAGAGCTCTACCCCGAATCTCCACAGCCACTTCCCCAACAAAGCTCTGTTGAATACCCTAAAATCTTTTACTCCAAGTCCACCCCACTTCTTTGGGGAGGTGACTGTTTGCCAATTCACTAGATGGAACTTTCTAGTTCTATCCGCCGCATCCCAAAGAAAATTCCTTTGAAGCCGCTCCAGTTTATCTGTGATGCTCACAGGAGCTTGCAACAGGGACAAGTAATAGGTGGGCATACTCGATAAAGTGCTTTTAATAAGCACTTCTTTACCGCCTTTTGACAAGTACCGTTTCTGCCAGCCTGCTATTTTTTTTTCAACCCTTTCAATCACTGGATTCCAAACCGTAGTATCCTTATGCAAAGCGCCCAATGGGAGACCTAGGTAAGTAGTGGCAAGAGAGCCCACCTTACATCTGTGAACATGAGACAAAGCATCAATGTTAGCAACCTCACTCACCGGGAAAATCTCACACTTGCTGAGGTTGATTTTGAGTCCTGATACTATCTGAAACCACTGCAGAACCTGCTTCAGGTAGGTCAACTGATCCATATCGGCATCACATAAAACCAGGGTGTCATCCGCAAAAAGCAAATGAGAGACTCTTCGGGCACTGAGCACCCCGATCGGAGCTGAGAATCCTCTCAAGAAGCCTCCGCCCGCCGCACGATCCATCATTTTACTCAGAGCATCCATCACTTGAATGAATAGCATGGGGGATAGGGGGTCATCTTGCCTGAGACCCCTAGAGCTGCCAAAGAAATCACACGGGCTACCATTAACTAGGACAGAGAATCTGACTGAGGAAATGCATAACTTGATCCATCCCTTCTATCTTACCCCTAACCCCATCCGCATCATAATGCAATCCAGGAACTCCCAATTGACATGGTCGAAAGTCTTCTCAAGGTCCAACTTGCACAGTAAGCCGGGTTTTCTATTTTTCCTTTTGGAGTCTACAAGTTCATTTGCCACCAAAGCAGCGTCCAGGATCTGCCTACCTTCCACAAACACATTCTGGGAGGACGAAACAGACACGTCAAGAACCTTCTTGAGTCTGTTGGAGAACACTTTAGAAATAATCTTGTAAATGCTCCCCACGAGACTAATAGGCATGTAGTCTCTGATACAAGATGCACCTTCTTTCTTAGGCACAATAGTAATAAAAGAAGCATTGATACTTCTCTCGAAAACACCATTCACGTGGAAGTATTCAATGGCTTCCATTAACTCCCCCTTAATGGTGTCCCAACAGAGCTGGAAGAAGGTCAAGGAGAAACCATCAGGCCCGGGGGCCTTATCACCAACACAACTCGACATAGCCTCGTGCACCTCCTCCTCCTCGAAAGCCCTTTCTAGCCACTCACTGTCTCCCTTCCCTATGTGGTTGAACTCTATTCCCCCAAAAGTAGGCCTCCAACTAACTTCCTTTTTGTATAAGTTCTCATAAAACCCCACTATCGCCCCTTTTACCTCCTTCTCTCCCTCAATCCTCACCCCATCCACAACTAAGGACTCTATGAAGTTTCTCTTTCGATTTGCGACCGCAACCCTGTGGAAAAACTTGGTATTCGAATCCCCCTCCTTTAACCAGAGCACCCTCGATTTTTGCCGCCAACTAGTCTCCTGAGCTATTGCTAACTCGACTATTTCCCTCTTAACCTCTCCCAATCTCGCTTTCTCAGATATATCTAGCTCCTTCACCCCTTCCCCTCTATCTAATTCCCCCAATTCATGCATAAGCTCCCTCATTTCAACTTTCACCCTCCCAAAAACCTCCTTATTCCACCTAATAATATCTCCCTTGAGCAATTTAAGTTTCTTCGAAAGACGGAATGAAGGTGACCTTGATACCTCGTAGCTTGTTCACCACTCTTTCACTTTGTCACCAAATCCTGGCATTTTCAACCACATGTTCTCGAATCGGAAAGGAGCACGCACCCCCTCCCTCTGCATCCATCTAGTAAGATAGGCAAATGATCTGAAATCAGCCTACGTAAAGGAATCTGCAGCACATTCGGCACCAGCTCATCCCACCAGCCCAGCACATTCGGCACCTTCTTAATCTCCTTTACCTCCAAGCTTCTATCATCCCACATAAGAAGAATACCCCCGGCACTTCCCGCTGCTGGGACCCAGTCATATTTCACCCAACTACCTCCCCAGACACTACTCACTATCGCATCCGACAAAACTTTCATTTTGGTCTCCTGAAAACAAACTAGGTTGGCACCCCACTCTCTAACTCCCACTTTGATGATGACCCTATTGTTTTATTCATTCATCCCCTCACATTCCATGAAAGAATCTTAACTTTCATAAGTAACAATAACCCCCTTTTCCCCACCCCTTAGCCGAGCTCCCTTCCTCCATGTCACACACCTGGCCCCTTCTATGGTACACCACTACATCCCCTAAATTATTTTGCTTAACACCTTGACCCAACTCCCTCCCTGCACCGTCATAAAAAGACTGTTGCTCAATCTCCCTCAACAGTTCTAGCACCCTATCTTCCTTCCCTTCAAAATAGACACCTAAGAACTTCCCAAAGTTTAATAGTTTATCCTCCATCCAGAAGGATATAGCCCCTCCTCCAATCCGTGACGAAATTGGACAAGCATCTTCTGTATGTACCATTTCCTTGCTCCTACTGGAGGAATACAAGACCATAGCATTGCTATCAATAGGAACTTTAGCTGCCGGAAGGATCTCACCATTTCCTTGAGAGGCACCAACCTCTGAAATTAACACCCAGCTGCTATAGGAATGACCAGAAACGCCAGCAGGGTAGCGGGAAGGAAGAGAGCATGGAACCCTTGGCGGCATATTAACTGGAATTACTGGTCCGACACTAACATCAATTGGGGCATGCACAACAATCTCCCCAGAAGAAGAAGGAGCTTGAAGTGTAACCTCAGCACAACTAAGCACAAGAGAATATGAGGGGGCGATGGAGCTGGGTCCATCAGAGGCGGGAGGTCGTGGAATAACACCACCAGCTTTAGCTGGTGCTGCCCCTGAAGCAGCGGCCATCGAAGAGGGGCGCAAGTCACTAGAGCTCGGTAAAGAAATACCACCGTGTGAAGCACCATTGGCAGAAGAAGAAGGAGCGATTGTTCCCATATGCTTAGGAGCCTTATCAGATGCAACTTGAAATAATCTGGGCCCCTTAGGATCAATTCTAATTGAATTGAGAAAAGTTGCTGGGCCCATGTGTGGAGGCCCAGGCCTATACTTGCTGAAAACTTGTCCGACCCTATGATAATTAAAAGAGCACCGGCCCATTCTGCCTTTCCAGCCTGCATCACTAACCCATGTGCATTCACGTCTTTTCCTCTTGATAAAATTGTTTTCTTCTCCCAAATTCAAACCCCCTATCTCTTCTCGATCTAACGTCTGATTCCGGCTTAGTCCACTGATTCGGTGAGCCCTCTCCTCCCTTCAAAGACTGATTTCCCCTCCCCTCCCTTTTATTTGACCTTCCATTTTCTCCTGCCACTACCACATGCATAAAGATAGGGTGAAATTCAGGGCTCAACCAAACCCTATAACTCAAGTAGCTATCCTCCACCCACAGTGGAGACGGTGATTCTGCCCCTTTTCCTCACCACAATCCTCACTTGCGAGAGATCGTGTAGGCTGCAAGTGACATCAATAAACCTCCCACAGATTTTTTCAATCTTCTTGAATAGGTCAAGACACCAAAGATGCACCGGGAGACCCACCATGTTGACCACCAATGTTTCGCCGGAGAAACGAGGGTCGAGACACCCATCGTGCTCCACCCATCTGTCTAGCTTTAAGAAGTTCCCATCGAACCACCTGCTTCCTCTGACAAGAATTTCTGAAGCTTGAGACTCGTCGACAAATCGAAAGAGATATTGCGTGTCCCCCAGTTGCGATATTTTTAGCCCGTCCTTGACGTTCCATACCTCTGCTGCCCAGTTCCTAACAGTTCTGGAGAATCAACCCATTCGGAGAAAGACCTAATCAGACAAGATTCCAAGAAACCCTTGCGCCTGAGAGTGTGCTCCTCAGACAGCGAGAAGTGCGGCTCTTGCCTTACGTCGAGCTTTCGAAGGCATCTTCCCCTAAGTTCTAGGTCTGGCCAAGAGGCAACTTTAATGAAAGACATGTTTTCCAGTTTTCTAGATTCTAGAGAGAAGTAGGAGCTTCTCTTTGTGGAATCCATCATATCTAAATTCGGTTGTCCCAAAAGCCTCGCGAAGAGGCTGACTGAAGAAGAAGAAGTGAGATCTGGTCGGAAAAAGCCTCACCCGTCGCCGGAAAATAGTTTCAGACGTCGGATTTTGGAGATTCTTGGATGTGTAGGCTCAGAACAGCCTCGCGATGAGGCTGTCTGAAGAAGAAACAGTGAGATCTGGCCGGAAAAAGCCACACGCGTCGCCGGAAAAAGAAAAAGTCTTCGGATTTTGTTGAAACTAGGATGGGTAGGCTCGGAAAAGCCTCGCGAAGAGGCTGTCAGAAGAAGAAAAAATGAGATCTGGTCGGAAAAAGCCACACGTGTCGGCGCGTGGCTGAGATCTCGCCGGAGCTGGGCCGCGCGTGGGGGGTCGTACTTCGGAGAACTTTATTGGGTTTTGGTTGCGGGAAGCTTGGCTCTTGGTGGGTGGTGATGCAATCCTAGGAAGCATGAAGGAGAAGTGTCTCGGGGAAAGTGCCTGAGAGCATTTTCCATTTCAGTTCAATACAAGTACCATATATATATTTTATATATGAAAGAAGGAAGATACAGACAAGATAGAGCTCAAGTGTCTCCCACTGGCTACTGCCTTTAGATTCATGGAAGAAATTTCATATGATTTTCTTCCATACTTTGTGATGAAGAAGAACCAGAGATGAAGGATGGAATTTTCATCTCTCAGGAAAGCTATACAAAAGAGATATTGAAGAAGTTCAACATGATCGATTACAACCCCGTGAACGCACCGATGGAGAGTCGAGACAAAATTATCCAAGTTTGATATAGGAGAAAAAGTGGATCCCACGTTTTTCAAAAGTCTTGTGGGAAGTTTGAGGTACTTGACTTGTACCAGGCCAGATATATTCTTTGCAGTTGGAGTAGTAAGCCCTTCATGAAAGCTCCTACCTCCACTCATTTGCAAGTTGCTAGAAGAATTCTTTGTTACCTCCATTCATGGAAGCTTCTCGCCGGAGTTGGGCCGCGCAAGCTGGCCCGGACACCACGGTTATCAAAAAAGAAAGTTACGATTGACTTTGGGCTATTTTATTCTTCTTCTAGTGATTTCAACCTTATGAGATTTTGTGATACTGATTATGCGGGAGATATTGATGATAGAAAAAGCACGACTGGTTTTGTGTTTTTCTTGGATGATTCTATTATTTTTTGGAGTTCAAAGAGACAACCAATTGCTACTCTCTCGGCTTGTGAAGCCGAATATGTAGCAGCAACATCTTGTACCTGTCATGCTGTTTGGCTGAGAAGATTATTGAAGGAGCTCAATTTTTCACAAATTGAAGCTACAGAGATTTATATTGACAACAAATCCGCACAAGCACTTGCGAAGAATCCGGTGTATCATGATCGAAGCAAACATATAGATACAAGGTATCACTTCATTAGAGAATGCATTGCCAAGAAGGAAGTCGAGCTCAAATATGTGAAGTCTCATGATCAAATTGCAGATATCTTCACAAAGCCTCTCAAATTTGAAGATTTCCAGAGATTGAGATCCTGTCTTGGAATAAAGGAAAAAATCAAAATTAAGGGAGAGATTTGTGGGACCCATTCAAATAAAAATAAATAAAAGAAAAAGCAAAACAAAAACTGGAAACAAGTTGCAATGCAACAAGTTGAAATAGACGGTAACAAGATGGCAATTTGCGAATTTGCAAATTGCAACCAATGAATTTGATTGGCTGAATTGGACGACTCATTTCCTTATAAATAGAGCCATTCAGTTTCAATTTAAACACACCAAATCGAGAGAAGCAACAGAGAGTTAGAGAGAGTAATCCACAAATAGTAGTCTATGAGATAAAGAGTGAGAGTAATATCGTAATGAGGTGCTTAAAATAAAGAGTGTTATTTCTTTTGAAGTTGTAGTAGTCTCTTGATACTACCAAGTTGTAATATTATAGTGATATTATATTGCTTCGCTCGGGTATTATGTTTTACCCCGTTAAAAGAGTTGGTGTTATTGTTAATCTCTTGTGTTATTGTTATTTGCCATTGATATTATTCTTGGGCGGGATTTTATTTTCCCAACACTTTGTACCCCACCAGCCAAAAGAAAAAAGAACCTTGAACTAAGATTGTGTTGGAAGCTGCTTATCCTCTGGGAAGGACCAAAAGAGATATTTTCTCAAGTATATTATTGCTGACACCTGTTAATATTAGAGATATAGGTAGTGGGATCTGATATCATGGAATGAATGACTGAAAGGCTTCTATTGAACTTCTTAGTTGAAAGTGTAGTTTAGCGAACAGTATTCGATATGGAGGTTAGGGCAAAGGTCTGTCTTTCAGGTGTTACTTTTAGGAGTATTATTTTATGGTACCATGTAATGCTGCAGTTTGACCTTGTACATTTTAAAGGATGTCTGGAATACAATGAAGTGAGATTTCTATTTTTTTGTTTGGGGTTTTATTTTTGAAGGTTCATTACTGGTTTCTTTCTTGTTGCCATCCCTTGGTATGTTGCTGCATTTATCCTGCTCTGCACCAGATCAGTTGATCATCGAGAGAAACCAGGATATGTTACATGCACCATTGCTGTAAGCGATCTGTTTCTTTTATTGTTTTTTTTTGGGTGATACCTTCAACTTGTCTTTCATTTCTAACGAGTTTTCCTTCATGGTATCAGCAGGCCTATAAGGTCATGGTTTATAACATAACTTTGCAAGTTATTATAGAAACCGTCTGTGCACTAATTTTTCACTGTTATGGTTATCCTGATTAACTAACATTAGATAATGAAGGGAAAAACTATGATTCATAGGTTAGTAAATGTGGAGATATTATTTGAAAAGAATCTTCATTTTCTTCTAGAGTTCCATAGCAGGAGGGAAACAGGTTCAATTGCAGCAGACATGATGTAGGTGCAGAATTTCAAGAATACTTTCAAAAGAAAGACCATTACACTCTTAGCAAGTCCAAGCTTAATGAAATATGATCACTGCATGAGAGTGAAAATAAGTGCGCATTAATTCAAGATTCATTTAAGAATTTTGTCAATGAAATGGCACACAACTGGTTAATCAGATCAGAAGTTCGTCTATTATGCTAAACTAGCTATTTGAGATGTAGAGTGATAGTAGTTGACGATATAAAGCTTAATTTAATATCTCCATCTGATACTGTTGCGTGTTGCAGGCTGTTCTTGCTACTATTGCCATCGTATTTGGTTTAACAAGGATATAATTGAAAACTGGTGATCAACTTGTGTGGAGTCATATGTGTGCTAGGTAGTTTGATTAATGTGCGTGTAATCAGAAGAGGTATGTAAAGAATTGCATGTTTTAGATATATGATGAAACCATCCAAAACTGCCATGTTTGTGTAAGACAATGTTGTAATTATGAGACTGACTGCTTTAAACATGGTGCAAGAGTATGCATTTGTGCTCGGGGAAATCAAGTAAAAGTTGTTGTATGTTGAGCGAAGACACAAAAGTCTCTATTAATCTCTCTTGGCTGCAACTCTAGGAATGAAAACAACTAGTAGAAGTCGTACCAATTGTTAGATTCTAAATTAAATTCTACTCGGATAAGATAAAAGATATATTGTACACAATTAGTGTATAAGATATGTATATTGGTTAGAAAATGTAATTATTTTTGATCGAATGGCCAAATGTGCTAAAAGCCGTAAATTTTACCTCTCCCTTCAGTTTATAAATAGATGTTTGAGTTTGGGTTGAGTATTACAAGATCTGATCAGTTCAGCTTGAGTCGTAAACTAGGCTTAAAGCAAGCTCGAGTATCAAGCTTAACTGATAATTTATTGAACTTTGATAAACTGTAGGCGCGATAACTATAAATCTATAATAAACAAAGATGAACTCAATTTTAAGGACTTTTATGGCTTAAAATTAAAAATATTAATTGTTTGAGAGAAGAATAGTTGCAGTATATTTTTTCTGTCCATTTGTTAGCCTTAGGTAGTAATTGGGGAACCCGTTTATCCAGCATAGCTTTAGCCTTTAGGTACCAGCATGCAGCTATACAATCATTTTGTTTATCTAGAGAACTTTGTTGGAAGATTAATTCAAAATTGTAGTAGGATACCTGAATTATTTAGAATTTGATATTTTAATTCATGTTTAATTAGAATTTATAGTCAGAGTTATATAAGAATAATTAAATTTTTTAGTTTCTAGTTAAGATAAGTTTCGTATTATTATAAATAGAAATGTTACTAGTTGACAAGGTGGGTTGCTCTGATGGTAAGCACCCTCCACTTCCAACCAAGAGGTTGTGAGTTCGAGTCACCCCAAGAGCAAGGTGGGGAGTTCTTGGAGGGAAGGATGCCGAGGGTCTTTTGGAAACAGCCTCTCTACCCCAGGGTAGGGGTAAGGTCTGCGTACACACTACCCTCCCCAGACCTCACTAGTGGGATTATACTGGGTTGTTGTTGTTGTTGTTGTAGAAATGTTACTAGTTATTTTTAAGCGTGAAGAACCGTAGAGATCATTAAGAGATATATACTAAAATATTTTCCTTCATCCTTCTATGTTTGCTTTGGACGTACTATCGGAAGACAAATTAAAGTAGGAACTTTTTATAATACTAGAATAATTAGGGATATGAGTATTTTGAACAGTGTTAACGTGGGTACGAGTGCTTCTTGCTATGCCTCTTGTTTGAACTCTAGCAGTGCTTCTAATAGCACTTTTGTCCGTAATGATGTCTAACTACTATATATAATATTTCCGTTTACTACAACAAAAAGTTAGTAATTGGTGCAACCACGTTATACAACCTCATTGAATTTGTTCCAAGATACCTAGACATCCCTTGGATCTTTCTATAGTTACAATCCGAGGAGGCATCCTTAAAAACATAGAGCCCCAAAAAACATTTTAAAAACCTTAAATAAAGAAATACATATGATCGATCAGCTCACCTTACAATATTATTTTTAATGTACTATTCTACAGTTTTTACTGCATGGTCCAGCTGCACAGTGATAGTACAAATTTTTATTTATTTCCCCACCAATTGTGTTATTTCGAACCCTCTTCCAACAACAAAACCACAATTCTTGCACATTTCTTAAACTCCGAAATCTGTGGTATAGGTGAGAATTCCACATTAATTAAGTGTAGTAAAATTAAATAAGAATGGTCCCCCTCCTATTGGCCTTAGGCATAACATGATGCTTTAACGTTGTTGTATTAATTAACTGAAAGCATATTCTAAATATAAGTATAGCTATGAAATAATGGTGATAGTGATAATATATTTTTTAGGAATAGGATGCTAAACGTTAAATTAAGATAAAGAATAATATTATCTTTCTTTATAAGTGACCATATTTATATCTATGTTTTTTGTAAAAGAAAAAAAAGTAAACAACTATTAGATGGAACTGTATTCTCATGGCATTATATTCCCCCTTTTTTTCTTTCCATTGTCCTCATTTTGTGGTCGAAATTAAAAGGAAGGAATATGTATAAATAATACCATTAAGTTTAATTAGTTGCAAACTTCTATATAGAGATGGAAAGAATATAATTACACATTGAAGATAATCGAAGCCTTCTCCTTTTCACTTTAATTGAGAGGGGGAAGAAGGAAACAAAAAGAAAAGGACGGAGCAATTTGTTTTAATTATTTGACAAAGTGAAAATTCACGGATGTACAGAATAAGTAGCATTTCTGCTGGAATATCTCAAAAGCTTTTTTGTATGTAGACATTTTGAAGTTTAGGATTCTTTCAAGATCAAAGAGGTTAATTGGAATTTACTCTAATATTATAAAGAATATTGTCACAATGGAAAATATTGGCTTGGATTGATCTCGCAACACAGAGGGTGCATCCGCCGCTGCCCTCACCTACTGAAAATAAATTAAGGATATAAAGATACTATTAGACCAAATAGAAGAAAAGATTTAAAGAATAGTCAAACTCATAAAGTAACGGGGGAGGAGGAGAATCACATTCTTCCCATTATTGCAAAATCGACCTTTCTTATCTCTCAATAGTCAATAGTCCCTTATGCTAATTGGGTAGCTTCACTAGAGTACCGCACCGTGAATAAAACGTCCATATCTATCGGCTAAATGAATTTAACTTATAAAATTAGTTATCTATTTTCTACTATTGTAAACTATTTTAACCATGTCACCTGTCTTGTTTTTGGGGTTAATAACTCCCCGTGTAATTATCTTTTAAACAATTTGATAGCGTAAAATTTTTATTACACTATCATTACATTGAAGTTAGTTAAATCCCAAATAGTACTAATCTAGAGATGGTGCTAACTAGAATGGATGCATAATGCTAGAGTCGTCAATATGGGCTTGACCCGTTATGCCAGTCCAGTTCAACCCGTGATTTAGCAGGGCTGGACTAGAATTTTTGAAGCCCATTTAAAAACCTGGCTTTTAAGCCCGGCCGAGTAAGGCCGTGAGGCTTGACTGAGGTTGGGTTGGGCCTGCCCGTGGACCTAATAAAAATACGTATTTAAAATATATAAAATATAAAAAGTATATGACACAAAAAATAAGAAAAAAAGTATCCCAAGCTTAAAATTTATTAAGCTCATCATATTAAAAGATCAAAGTCTTAAAACGTTAATTAGTTTTAAAAATTTAATTATTCTTAATATTTAACTAATTAATATTGCATATGCATTGTAGATGTAGATGAAAGTAAAAATATTAAGACAACATTCTCACAAGCGAATTCAAATGTGTTTGATGGGATTCAGATGTGTTTGATGAAGATGATATGTTGGATATCCCATAAGCGTCATGGACATTCTCTTGAATAATTTGTTTTGAGTTTTGACTTTTAGTAAATGAAATAAAGTATTGTCTTTTAATTTTTTAGTATTTATTGTGATATATTAGAACAATATAAAAAGTTATTAAGTTTTGTGAAATTTTTCCAATAAGATTTTTTTAACTTTTAAATATTTATCTTTTTTAGGTTAGAACTTAAATAAAAAATATAAAATTATATTTTTAAAAAATGATGGGCCAACACGTGGCGTCCCGCAACCCACATAGTCCTGGGGTAGGCTGACCATTATAAGGCCCATCAAAATGGTGGGCTAGCCCAGCCCAACCCGTCAATATCTAAAGCTCGCCTGGGCTGGGTTAGTCTGGCCCCGCCCATAATGACATCTCTACATAATGCATTGCATGCTGTATGCGGGTAAAACCGAGGATAACGAGCATCCCGATTTTTCGGTAGGGCAAACGAAGCAAGGATCTAACTACAAGGAATCGAAATCGAAGGTGGGAGCCTCTCGTATCAAGGCCCGAACAAAATACCTGCCCTAGGAGCTATCGAGACCACGCCCCCCGGATCCGGTTCGAGTTCCAAGACCTCGGAAAGCATTACCAAATGCCCGCATACGATTAAAAAGGGCCATGATATTCGTGCCCGACCAGATATCATGGTGTGAATCTCGGCCCGTATCGGCATCAGATCAGTGATTAGCGAAAAAGGAAGATTTTTACCTTTCTTAAAATTGTACTTGGGGTAAAACTCCCCTACTATATAAAGGAGAAGTTTATTATTTAATAAGCACATTGTAACACACATATCAAGACAAATATAAATTTGTTTCCTCTGTTTCTAAGCTATTCAAAGGTTCTATTCTTGTTCATAGATGTTCATATATATATTTTGGCTACGAGTCGAAGGCAGATTAATTGTTAAGCCCACATCTGAGCCCGGATTCAAAACTAGTGTTGGTTTGGCTATTTATTCTATCTTTCGTTTGCTTATCTAACATTATTGCTCACTTGCATTAGATTAGTCCATATATCCTTAAAATCATGTATAAATTTAATTATTATCTATTTTAAGGGTAAACAGTTTGGGGGCCACTGTGGGGCTAAGGATATTAGTGGTAATTTGATACAAATTTCCATAACACACTCTGTTTTATGCTTGTTCTTTGAGATTTTAATTTCAGGTCAACCTAAAAATGTCAACTCTCAGTTTGATTACTTGAACGTTGATGCTGAATTTGGCCATCACTACGAAAACAACAATATAGTGCCTAGCAACGAGGTGCCCCCTACTGATCCCAACAGAGTCCCAGTTGCAGACCCAGTCGATGCCAACTCACATGTGGCCATCAATGCCAACCTGCCGGCCGACCTTGAGAACAACGTTCGTGGAGGAGCCCGCCAACGACTCAAGTTATGCCCGAGGGTGAAGGCGACATGATCAATCTGCGGGTGATCTTCGAAATGTTACAAGCCCAATAGGTGGCGATCGCACAACTACAAAATCAAAGTCGCGCCCCCAGCAGAGTTGAGTCTGAACCATCCCAGGAAAATACCAAAAAAAATGAGCAAGCCACAGAAAGACCGGGTGAAGCTGACCCCGGGACCAACCCTGAAATAATAAAAATACTTGAGGAACTGACAAAGCGGGTGGAATCGGGGGAGAATAAAATTTAGGACAACGGCAAAAAAGCGGAGACCTATAATTTTAGAGTTGATCAAATCCCGGAGCGCCCCCGATATTGAAAGGTGTGGACTCCAATAAATTTGTCCAAAAGCCTTTCCTTCCGAGCGCGGCACCGAAGGCGATCCTGAAGAAGTTCTGCATGCATGATATTCTGAATTATAATGGAACCACGGATCCAAATGAGCATGTGACCTCCTACACGTGTTCCATCAAGGGAAACGACTTAGAAGATAAAGAAATCGAGTCGGTTTTGCTAAAAACATTCAGAGAAACTGTGTCAAAAGGAGCAATGATATTGTATCACAAATTACCCCTGAATTCTATCGATTCTTTTGCTATGCTTGCAGATGCCTTTGTAAAAGCGCTTGCCAGGGTGATCAAGGTCGAGACCATAAAATCAGATCTTTTCATGGTAAAACAAAGAGACAACGAGATGCTCAGGGAGTTCGTATCGAGGTTTCAAATGGAACAGATGGACTTGCCTCCGGCTGCCAATGATTGGACCGTTCAAGCACTCACTCATGGACTTAACCCTCGAAGCTCCTTGGCTTCGCAGCAGCTGAAATAAAATTTGATAGAGTACCCGGCGATAACTTGGGTCGACGTCCATAACAAGCACCAGTAAAAAATCAAAGTCGAGAACGATCAACTCAGGGAACCATTTCGTTCAATGATGAGGACGCCGAAGGCATCGTACAACAGCATAATGATTCCCTGGTAATATCTGTACTTATAAATAAATCTCGAGTTAAGCGTGTGTTGATTGATCCAGGCAGCTCGACCAACATCATCAGATCGAGGGCCGTAGAGCAGTTGGGTCTACAAAACCAAATAGTGCCAGCAGTTCGGGTTTTAAACGGATTCAACATGGCATGCGAAACTACCACAAGAGAAATAACCTTGCCAGTAAATAATGCTGGGACAATTCAGGATACCAAATTCTATGTGATCGAGGGGGACATGAGGTATACCGCCTTATTCGGAAGGCCTTGGGTTCACAACATAAAGGCAGTACCCTTGACACTACACCAGGCACTAAAGTTCCCCACACCGGGAGGAATCAAGACGGTTTACGGAGAGCAGCCGACCGCAAAAGAAATGTCCGTAGTTGATGAGGTGATCTCGCCGTCTGCACTCTTGACATCAAATAACACAGAGCCGGTTAGGAAGGAAGAAACTAAATAGTAATCACCGATACCAACCCCGACTGAATCGGAGAAGCAAGGAGCATGCGAGGATGATGATTTCCATAGGTCATTCATTGACTCTGATGATTTTGATGCCACCAAGTTAACGAT
Organism: Nicotiana otophora; assembly: GCA_000715115.1. NCBI lineage: Eukaryota > Viridiplantae > Streptophyta > Magnoliopsida > Solanales > Solanaceae > Nicotiana > Nicotiana otophora. The sequence goes on along the minus strand of AWOL01S0075753.1, from coordinate 64,063 downwards.
CGAGGAGCTGGAGCAAGTCATATTGATTGAACATTTTCTTGATCGAAAGGTATACCTGGGCATGATCTTAACTCCCAAGCTCAGGAAAAAACTCATTGAATTCCTTATAGATAACATAGATTGTTTTGCTTGGTCCCATCTTGATATGACATGGATCCCACCAGAGATAACCACTTATAAGCTGAGCTTAGATCCAAAGTTCCACCCGGTTAAACAGAAGATGAGGCCTCAGTCCGAAGTCAAGAATGCATTCATCAAAGACAAGGTATCCAAACTCCTTAAAATAGGTTCCATTCGGGAAGTTAAGTACCCGAATTGGTTAGCTAATTTTGTGGTAGTGCCTAAAGAAGGAAATAAATTAAGAATGTGCGCAGATTACAAAGACTTGAATAAGGCATGACCTAAGGACCCTTTTCCTTTACCTAACATCGATCTTATGATCGATGCGACTGCCAGGCACGAGATACTCATCTTTCTCGATGCCTATTCTGGGTATAACCAAATCCTGATGGACTCGGGCGATCAAGAAAAAATTTCCTTTATCACTAAATTCGGCACCTATTGTTATAATGTAATGTTGTTCGGACTAAAGAACGCCGGTGCCACTTATCAACGCCTAGTAAACCGGATGTTCGAAGAACATATAGGAAAATCAATAAAAGTTTATATTGACGACATGTTAGTTAAGTCCCTGTGAGCAGAGGACCATTTGAAACATTTACAGGAAACCTTTGACATATTTAAGAGATACAATATGAAGTTGAACCCGAAAAATGCTCATTCAGGGTCGGATCCGGAAAATCCCTTGGATTCGTGGTGTCCAACTGAGAGATTGAGATCAATCCCGATAAGAACAAAGCTATAGAAGATAGCACAGTGGTGGACAGTGTCAAGGCCGTTCAGAGGCTAACCGGGCGCATAGCTGCCTAGGGCCGGTTCATATCGAGGTCCTCAGACAAAAGCCATCGATTCTTCTCATTATTGAAGAAGAAGAATAATTTTCTTGGACCCCAGGGTGCCAACAAGCTTTGGAAGAACTCAAACGGTACCTTTCGAGTCCACCCTTGCTCCAGACTCCGAAGGCAGACGAGCAGATGTACCTTTACTTGGCGGTATCCGAGGTAGTGGTAAGTGGAGTCGCAATTTCCTATTTACTATGTTTGTAGAACTCTAGTCGAGGCCGAAACAAGGTATCCTCACCTAGAAAAATTGGTACTCGCTTTGTTAAACGCCGCTAGAAAGTTAAAACTGTATTTTCAATGTCACCCCATATGTGTCATAACCTCTTACCCACTAAGGAATATTATGCACAAACCCGAGCTCTCGGGCCGGTTGGCCAAATGGGCCATAGAAATTAGCGGGTACGATATTAAATATCGACCCCGAATAGCCATTAAATCACAAATTTTGGCATACTTTGTGGCCGACTTTACACCGGCCTTAATACCCGAAGTCGAAAAGGAATTGTTGTTAACCTCGGGGACTTCCTCGGGAATCTGATCCCTTTTATGGACGATGTCTCGAACACAAAGGGGTCCGGACTCGGCATCGTATTGAAGCCGCCTACGGGTAACGTAGTTAGGCAGTCTAGTAGAATTATGAAATTGACTAACAATGAGGTCGAGTATGAGGCCATGATTGCATGTCTCAAATTGGATAAAAGCCTTGCGGCCTAGGTGGTCGAAGCTAAGTGTGATTCTCTCTCTGTGGTAAATCAAGTCTATGTGACGTTCAAAGTAAAAGAGGAACGAATGCGAAAGTATTTAGACAGATTGCAGGTAACATTGCATCTATTCAAGGAATGGACCCTACAACACGCACCCCGAGATCAAAATACCGAGGCCGATGCTCTAGCTAACTTGGGGTCATCGGTTGATGACGATGAATTCATCTCAGGAATAGTTGTACAACTCATGAAATCGGTAGTGGAAGAAGTCCATGCCGAAATAAACTTAACAAGTTTAACTGGGGATTGGATAAAGAAATACATAGACTATCTGAAGATTAAGAAATTGCCCTCAGATCCTAAAGAATCGAGAGCTCTACGCACGAAGGCGGCCAGGTTCAGCCTGTCCGTAGGGACTCTGTTCAGAAGAACATTCGACAACATGCTCACCATATGCTTAGGGCCGGGAGATACCAAATATGTCTTGAGAGAAGTTCACGAAGGCACATACGGAAACCATTCAGGGGTAGAATCTTTGGTTCAAAAGATAATTAGGGTCGTCTATTACTGGATCGACATGGTAAAAGACGCAAATGACTTAGTATGAAGATGCAACGATTGTCGAACACACGCACCGATGATCCATCAACCTGGAGAGCTACTTCATTCGGTCTTGTCCCCATGGCCATTCATGAAATGAGGAATGGATATCATCGGTCCCCTGTCGTGGGCACCTAGTAAGGCTCAATTCATACTGTTTATGACCGATTATTTTTCTAAATGGGTCAAAGCTCAAGCATTTGAGAAAGTCCGAGAAAAATAAGTCATTGACTTCATTTGGGATCACATAATATGCCGGTTCATGATACCAGCTGAGATCGTGTGTGATAATGGGAAGCAATTCATCGGCAGCAAGGTAAACAGTTTTTTCGAAGACCACAAGATTAAAAAGATACTATCCACACTCTATCACCCTAATGAGAACCGACAAGAAGAATTTATAAACAAGACCATACTCCAAAACTTGAAAAAGAGGTTGACCGATGCCAAAGGGAAATGAAAGAAAATTCTGCCCGAAGTCTTGTGGGCATACTGTACAACTTTGAAGTCTAGTACCGGGGCCACCTCATTTTCATTGGTCTATGGTGCCGAAGCATTAATACCGGTCGAAGTGGGAGAACCGAGCAATAGGTTTTGAAATGTGACCAAAGAATCGAACGATGAGGCCATGAGTACGAGCGTGGAACTATTGGATGAAAGACGAGAGGCCGCCCTAGTCCGGTTGGCCGCCCAGAAACAACGGATAGAAAGATATTACAACATAAGAGCCAACCTCCGACACTTCAAGATCGGAGACTTGGTGTTAAGAAAAGTAATACTGCATACCCAAAACCCGAACGAGGAAAAGTTGGGACCAAATTGGGAATGACCATATTGAGTCGTCGAAATTACCAGCAAGGGCTCGTACAAACTTGAAGCGGGAAACAATGCACAACTACCGAACAACTGGAATGTGATGCACTTAAAGCGGTACTACTACTAAGGTATGATCTCATTTACTTTTAAATAATATTATGAATCGGGCTAACACTTACAGGCAACAACCGAAAGATACTATGACTATTAGGTCTGAAAGCACGCATTGTACTCTTTTTTCCTTGAACAAGTTTTGTCCCAAATAGGTTTTCCGACAAAGTTATTAATGAGGCATCAGTAAATCATGCTAACTTAGATTCGAAGACCAGTTTTAAATCGGTGTCAATGGGCATATCAATAGTATCCAAGCCCTCTCAAGATCGACCTCAAATACTAGGGGCCATCACCATCGAGTTAAGGTTTTTAGCAATGAAAGAAGGAAACTTTGTACTTGAACAACTTAGTCTCGGTGGTTAGGATTTATTGTAAGGGACAAACGGTCAAATGAACACCATAGCCATAATACAAGCTTTTGCACACTTTCGATCATGTACTTTACACACAGAAATGAAAGAAAGTTTCCACCTTGCTATTATGTATTTTTGAGACAAAAGGGGTTGCTCTGATGGTAAGCAACCTCTACTTCTAACCAAGAGGTTGTGAGTTCGAGTCACCCCAAGAGAAAGGTGGGGAGTTCTTGGAGGGAAGGATGCCGAGGGTCTATTGGAAACAGCCTCTCTACCTCATGGTAGGGGTAAGGTCTGCGTACACACTACCCTCCCCAGACCCCACTAGTGGGATTATACTGGGTTGTTATTGTTGTTGTTGTATTATGTATTTTTTCCTCTTCGAACATAGAGCCTAAGGGTTACCCCTATTCGGGGACTATCAAGTCTAAGGGCAACTCCTATTCGGGGATTATTGAGCCTAAGGGCTATCCCTATTCGGGGACTATCGAAGCCAAGTGCTACCCCTACTCGAGGACTGTCGTCACAAATAAGTTTGGTCAACTCGGGCTACCAAATCTCGGAGGCACAAAACCTATTAGGTAGTGCCTAAACACTAAAGGCTACGGCCACCCCAAAAAATGGCTCGGAGACGTTCAGAGCTCGTAATCAAAACATAAGGCCTTTATAAAATTTCAAAACCTGCTAAAAGGTTACCCTCGGCAAAAGCATCATCTAAAATCACTTAAGAATCTTGGAAACACTGTCGGTCACACCGGCCTTTCAAGGCCTTGAGCAAATAAAGTTGTACGAAGTCGGGCTCTATTTGGACATATGAAAAACGAACGACTTATTACTACATTTGATTTTATGCTAAGGCATCAAAAATATTTGCAAGAATAGAGATTATGAAAAGATTCTAAAACGTAGAGACTTGAAATTGCCAGAATTTATTTTTTATATATTCCGGAATGTATTTAAAAAGGCCCAACAAAAACGGCCTCAAAATAAACAAAACATATACACAAGACAAAAACTAAAAGAGTTCTAAGGTATTCATGCCTGATCTTCACTGGGGCCCGACTCGTCGCCAGAACCGTCGGAGCCTTCGGACCCCCCAGAACCCTTGGAGTCTTCATCACCTTTAGGCTCGAAACATTTCTTCGCCTCGGCCTCAAGATTTATTGCTTCCTCGATCTCGGCCGACAGGTCGAAACCTTAGGCGTTAATTTCTTTCAGGGTCTCCCTTTGAGACAGCCGCATCACATATTCGGCATTGGTCTTCATCTCGGCTGCTTCGACATCGGCCTTGTATTGGGCCACCATCTCCTCAACATTGGCAGAGGTTGTCTCCAGGTTGGACTTCATTGCCTCGTACTACTCTACCGAGGGCGTCCCATGTTGCGACAGCCGAGCTCAGAGGTGCTCGGAGTTCTTCATTCAGCTGAGCCCGCTTGTCAGCTTTATCCTTCGCCACCCGAAGTTGAACCTCTACCGATGTCAACTTTTCTTGGGCAGTTTCCTTTTTCGAAGCCAGCATATCCATATTTCTCTTCCACCAATCGACCATGGCTTGGATCTCGTTCATCTCCTTTCGGAGTTGGTCGACATGGTCGACCTTCTGTTGGACATGCTGGGTTTTTTCATTAGCCACTACGACTAGTTCCTCATTTCTAACTTCAAAGACCTTTACCTTTTTGACCGAGTCCTCCAACTGGGCCTGAAGGTCCTGTCTTGTTGCTTGCTGAGGAGCTTGTACATATCCTTCTTTTAAGCCTACTCCTTGAGGTCGAGCTCGAGTTGATTGGCATGACACAGTACTAGAGGAAGATCTCGTGGTAAAGTACCGAGGCGTGCAAAATATCGAAGGTCATGAGAAATATCAAAACTTAAGTAAAATACTAGAAGACATAATGATACCTTACCCGGTTTAGCGCTTGTTGTGTCTCATTGAAAAGACACGACACGTCCACTTCGTTCATTTTTACATGGTCCTCCTCGGTCACCAGGCATCGGAGGTAGCTGGCTATGCCCACGAGAGCAAATAGAACCCGGGCATCCTCCAAGATAGTAAGAATAACTGATTTCTTGCAACCAGGGTCCATACTCGTAGAGGAAAACTGATTAATCAATTTTGGGCTCGAACTCGGACCGCCAGCTTCTGCAGATATATCTTTATTCGGGACTTCTAGGTCACTCAGCTCGAAAACAATCTTCCACAGTGGACGAGTCCACACCATCGAAGAAAGAACAAAGGGGATCGTCCGCGCCATGAACCCCTTCATTGGACTTCTCTTTTCCTGGTTGGGCCTCCTCAAGCATGGACTCGGTATAGGAGGGCGTCTCCATAATGTATATTACACCTGGTGCTTCCTTCAGAGCGGAGACGATGTCCCGAGGGATCTCATCCCTCGTCTCCTTATCGGCCTCCCAAGTCTGTGGGAGGTCTACCACGTGAATCTCCCCCTCGGTTGCCGCCTACTTCCCCGGAGGGGTCGATCCATGGGCAATAAAATGTCGTCTTCTTTAGACTCATTCCTGAGCTAGAGAAGTGATTCAGAATCTGGCACCCGGGAGCTGGACCTCTTCTTGATCTTGCGAGCCACCCTCTTCTTTGGCTTCGCCTAGAGACCCGGGGAGCCCGAAGGTTTTCTTTTCCTATTCTTCTTTTCCTCCACGGCAGCCCCAGGCTGTCCCGTAACAGAGGGATCAACGGACAAGGATATGTCCTCGTCCCCTTATAAAGGCCTAAGCTCGATGGTCTTAGGCAAACCTATAAAAGAAAGAAGAAAGGTTAGTATGATGTGAGTTAAGAACACGACAATAGATATTCGAAGGAGAACCTTACCATGAGAATGGACCACCAATCGGCCCTTCGAAAGCTTGCGCCATGAGCGCACGAAGTATGACATCCTTTTGCAGATGCCTTCAATCCACTTCTTAAGCCAGGGGACCACATTTGGAACTTGAGCAACAACTGTACAACCACAAATACGAATGATGAGAAAGAAAATGGAGAAAAATTGACACTTAAGGGAAGGCTGCACTTATGAGATGCATTCCATTTCTTAGGGAATGGCATAAACTTGGGAGGGATCAAATATTCGGTCTTCACCCGAACGAAGCATCCTTGCCAGCCTCAGTCTCGGTCTTCGTCAATACTCGAAAATGGGGCCTTGTTTGCCCGACGAGTATTCTTGATTAGTCCCACTAAACAAATTTGGTGATAGTACAGGCAGAGCAGGTGGTTGAGGGTAAACCGACGGGACTCGGTGTTATTCACAAAATAGTGGAAGAGGATTACGATCCTCCAAAGAGACAGGTGGATTTTCCCAAGGCACGCCTCGTATCTCTTGCAAAAATCCAATACAACTGGGTGTATCGACCCACTGTAAAGGGGTAAGTGTAAATACTTAAATACCCCTCCACGTGTGTAGTAATAACATCCTCAGGCCCGGGGACCACTACGTCCTTGCCTTCCCATTTACAGTACTCTGGAACTGCGGGAAGGACGTCTTCGATAATAGAACATATATACCTTGATACTCCCTCACCCCGGTCCTGTTTGGATGAGGGTTTCTCGACCTTGAAGTCATTTGCAATTAAATAGCCCCCAGGAATAAACATTTTCAAGGGGGGCCCGGGGGTTGGTTCGGTGTCAGTCGACTCGGTGGTAGACACTTCATGAACAACCGTCTCGAGGAAAACTATTTCGGGAGCGACCACCTCAGTACCGGCGCCCGGATGAGAAGATGAAGAGGCAGCCTGTTGAGGAACTAATCTAGACGTTTTAGCCATTGTTATCCGAAAAAGTTTGAAAATTTAAAGAATAGAGTATGAAGTTTTGAAGAAATTCTGGGTAAGAACCCAAGAACAACTATGAGAATTTAAAGATCAAGGATGAAGATATGAAGGTTAGAAAGGAAGTAGGTGATAGTTAGAGAATTCGAAGGTAAAAGCTTGATCGGAAAGTGGAAAAAGAAAAAGAGATAAAAGCTTTTATATGGGAAGTTAGTGACCCTTCGCATTCGAAGGCAACCAACCGATGTTTGACAAGTGTCCAAAGTCAGAACGATGCGACTGATGGGACGTTTCGACTTCTTCGTTGTTTCGGTTGTAACGTATAAAGGAAGGAACTGTAGAACATCTATCGTTTCTCATCGTTTCGGCAAGCCTACTCTCTGAGAAACGAGGGGACTATCTGTATACGGGTAAAACCGAGGCTAACAAGCATCCCGATTTCCCGGTGGGAAAAACGAAGCAAGGATGTAACTATAAGGAATTAAAATCGAAGCTGGGAGCTTCTCGTATCAAGTCCCGAACAAAACACCTCCCCTCGGAGTCATCGAGACCACGCCCCCCGGATCCAGTTCGAGTTCCAAGACCTCAAAAGCATTACCAAACGCCCGCGCATGATTAACAAAGGGTCATGATATACGTGCCCGCCGGATATCACGGCGTGGATCTCAGCCCGTATCGGCAGCAGATCAGTGATTAGCGAAAATGAAGATTTTTACCTTTCTTAGAATTGTACTTAGCGTAAAACTCTCATACTATATAAAGGGGAATTTTATTATTCAATAAGCACACTGTAATACACATATCAAGGCAATATTAATTTATTTCCTCTGTTTCTAAGTTATTTAAAGGTTCTATTCTTGTTCATAGTTGTTCATATATATTTTTTGGCTACGAGTCGAAGGGAGATTAATTGTTATGCCCACATCCGAGCCCGGATTTAATACTATTGTTGGTTTGGCTATCTATTCTATCTTTCGTTTGTTTATCTAACATTATTGATCACTTGTATTGGGTTAGTCTACATATCCTTAAAATCACGTATAAATTTAATTGTTATCCATTTTAAGGGTAAACACATGCAACCCGGTTTAATTCTTAAAACGTCTAACTTATTTAAATAATTTTAAATCATTTGCGGTGGCTCTCAACAACCAGCAGATCTAAACTAGGCAAAACACTAGGGAGAAAATCAAACGCATGTGAGTGGATTTGCTACATTTTCTCTTAGTCAACTTTACAATGTTAATATTGACCACGTGCGCCTCATTGCCCAAACACAAGGTATAAAGGCCGGATTCAAGATTTTGATACGATGGGTGCACTATTAAAAAAGGTGGATTCAGAATATAAATTTTACGGGTTCAATCTTTAGTTCTTACGATTGCGTACCCATTGCATTTTTGGAATTTTAAGTTCAATTTTTTTAAAATAGTAATTTTCTTACATATATATCTATTTTTCATGTTGAAAACATTGAGATCAGTTGAACCTATTGACTATATGCTATACAATACATGGTTACTAGTTTTAATATACATATTTTATTTAATCATGTAAGATTTTACAATGACCATAGAAGAATAGGAATTACAATGTGTAAATTTTTTGAAAGAATAAACCAAACAAAAAAAGAAATAAAAAGAAAAAATACTTAATTAATATGCAAAAAATAACACCAGACACGCCTATCTCCCGTGGGCGTCTACTTTTAGAACAAAAAAGAAAAAAATAAAAAGATTGACATAAGATTTGAATTCACAACCTCAAATAGAGAGGTACATTTAATAATCATCACATCATATAATACTTTGAGCATGAATGCACACACATATATCTAAATATTTTTGAAAAAATATACTCCATCCGTTTCAATTTAGATGAGACAGTTTGACTCGGCACGAAGTTTAAGAAAAAAAAAGACTTTTGAAATTTGTGGTCTTAAAAGTTTAAGGGATAAAAGTTTTATGGGGTCATGACATTTGTGTAGTTATAAAAGCTTCTCATTAAGGGTAAAATGGGTAAAATATAGAGTTTAAAGTTGAATTATTTCCAAATTTAAAAATGTATCATTTATTTTGGAACAGACTAAAAAAACAAATATCTCATCTAATTTAATACAGAAGGAATAATTTTATTATACACGATTTAAGGCGATGAGCATGAGTTCACGTGCCCGTGCCCTTTGTAGCACCCCTAGATACGCCCTAAAGCTTTGTAATATTGTGATGCTAAAAAACTCATCAACTTGAACTCGTTATTGATAGACAACCATGCACATTAGTTGATTGACAGCAAAAAATTAAATGAACAACTTGAAAATTGTAGTACGGAATTTATTAGAAAAAACAAGTCAACCACAAATAAAAAAGGCTACAGGAAAACAGCAGGATATAAAACCACTATAGCTTTTGTTTTAGCTAATGCACCGCGGTTTTGCAGGAGCCAAGCATATAAATGTATCTAATGTTGTAGCTTTATACACACACATATACATGTAGATATACTCCATCCGCATGAGTACATGTTACTAGTCTGTCTAAAAAAGATTGTTATATTTTATATTTGAAAACAATCTAATCTTAAATGGCTCTCTAAGCTTTCTTTCTTACAGAAAATGTAACTACCGAAACTCTTTCAACGTGTCATGTCTTTGGATAAATATTATGCCTAAGTTAACAAGATGCATGAGAGTTGAAAAATTAATAAAAAATATCAAGTGATTCTTGAATGCTTCTACTTATGCAGGTGGAATTTAGTACGCTACTATATATATTCTCATTTTTTCCTTAGTGACATAACTTGCCGAGACAAATCTCATATAAAAGTTCACATTATTAAAGAGATGCAAATATCATAATAAGTATGTAAATCTCATAATAAGTATTTTGAAGCAGAGTACATGGCAATCTCAGAAGCTAGAAAAGAGATGATTTGGCTCAAAAATTTTCTTAAAGAGTTAGGAAAAGAGCAGGACAATTGTGAGCTTTTCAGCGATAGCCAAAGTGTAATTCATCTTGCCAAAAATTCAGTATTTCATGCAAGATCAAAGCACATCCAGTTGAGGTATCATCATATCCGAGAGTTGATAAGTGAAGGAACTCTTTCCCTGCAGAAGATACCAAGATCGAAGAACCCGCCAGACATGTTAACCAAAGTTGTCGGTGTTGACAAACTGAGGCTGTGCACTGCCTCAGTTAGCCTTTAGGACTGATAGTGTAAATGCGCCACCAGAGAATAGCAAATCTTTTTTTAATTTCTTTCTTGATGTAACATAGGCTTAAGGAGGAGATTAATAAGAGCAAACCTGTTGTTGTATGTGAAAGAAAAAAAGTAAAAAAAAAGATAAAAATATGATGTAAGCGCTTACGTCGGCATTCTTATGATGTAAGCACTTACATCGGCAGGGCATTCAAATGCCTATAAAAGGGGTATGAATTTTCATTTGCATATCACCTCTCAACTTCTTCTTTCTCTCTTCAATTAATAAAGAGTTATTCTTTGTGTGGCCAAAGATGCGTTAGAAAATTGTCGAACTAAGTAAATCTTGTCTTGTCTTGTCTAGTATAATTTATTATTTTTTTTTAAAATATATTTTTCCCTTTCTTTTAGCCTGACACGTTTCCCAACATTAACTACTGCACCATAGTTTTGTAGGCGCCAAGTTCTCATTCTCTCTCTATACACACACATATACATGTAGATATACTCCATCCGCATGAGTTTATGTTACTACTAGTCTGTCTCAAAAAGATTGTTATATTTTATATCTGAAAACTATCTAATCTTAAATGGCACTGTAAGCTTTCTTTCCTATAGAAAATGTAACTATCGAAACTCTTTCAACTTGTCGTGTCTTTGGATAAATATTGTGCTCAAGTAAGTTAACAAGATGCATGAGAGTTGGAAAATTAATAAGAAAATACTTGAATGCTTCTACTTATGTAGGTGGAGTCTAGTACACTACTGTATATATTCACATTTTTTCCTTAGTGACATAACTTGCCGAGACAAATCTCATATAAAAGTTCACATTATTATGAGAGTGGAGGATTAATCACGGTTAATTACTACCTAGTAGTACTGATAATAATTTTGTGATAAAGGGCTAGGTAGGTAGGTAGCTACAAGCATATAAACCATTAATTTTTCTAAAGATTAGTGGTCCAAAGAGTGAAAGATATTCCCAGAGAATCACTACAGTGCAAGCAATAAAACATGGTCATAGACTAATTGAAACTTGCCCTCTTCCTTCTCCCCTATATATAAATGTTATCAATATCATGGCTTATAATTGACACATAAACTCACCCTCTCCTTCTCAATTAGATTTTTCTTTTCTTTTGTCTTAAACAACATTTGCCCCATTTCTTCATAAATGAAAATAGTTGCAATCTTGTTTTCGGCGATTGTCATTGCGTTAGGGATATGGGTGTGGAGAATGTTGAATTGGGTATGGCTTAGACCAAGAAAACTAGAGAAGTGTTTTAGGAAGCAAGGAATGAATGGACATCCTTATAGAACACTATATGGAGACACAAAGGAGATGGCTGAGATGACCAAAGAAGCCAAGTTTAAACCCATTAAACTCACTGATGATATTCTCCCTCGGATCTTCCCTTTCTACCATTATACTTTCAACAAATATGGTAAGTCACGTTACTTTTACATCTTCATACATATTCCCATCGTACTTTGCAATTCAAAGTGGTAATTTGATTTTGTGGGATTGTTTGGAAAGTTTTAGTTCTATGCACTCACGTTGTAAAGTCATATTACTTATTTAAGGTAATTATATATAAATCTCATAACAGGTGTAAATGATTTTTAAAAAAATCTTTACATTGTGAGTGTATATTACTTAAATCCTTAATTATTTTAGAAATAAAAAAGTGACAATATCAGATTTGTTATAAAATATAAAAATGTTGGGGCAAAATACAAAACTGGCCGGTCGGCTGAAAATAAAGTAATTGAATTTTATTCACATATCTAGAAAAAAATATACGTATATTTTATCGGCTATTATTTTTGGAAACAGCTAAAAACCTACTTTTCTCAAAATTTTCTTTCTCTTCAAATGGGATCTATGCAATAAGGTGGAAAACAATAAGAGGGTTTCATTTGAAAAATCAGTATGATTTTGAAAAATGACATAGTGATGTTAAGATGGTGATTAATGATTATATTCTTGTGATGTAAAATAGTTGCGTAACCCTTACTACTTGAGCATGAAAATAATCGGTCAATGAATTTTAACCGTATATGTCATCAATATACGAGGTTAATCGATCGCTCAGCTAATAAGGACTGGCCCGATATGGTTTGTGTGCATTGAGGTCCTAATTTTCTTCTAAATCACTTTAATTAAGACCACTCATTTAGTTTAGGATTCATAAAGTTAAATTTGCACTTGTACTAATTTGTACAGTATCTTTTATTTGGTGAATAGATTTATTTGTCGAGTAAAAACTTGTTTTATTTACACCTTTTTTTAACACCTTTGTTCCTCAAATCAGTGTATCTTTTATTTGGGAAAAAATTCATTTATTAAGTTTTTTGGGTTAATGGAAGTTTACATGGTTAAAAAAATAAAAATATTATTTGGTGAACTTGGGACGGATTATATTTCAGAAACAAAAGAGACTTTGCAAATCTTCATAAGTTGGAGGATTATTTGAGAAATTCGAAAGTTTAGTGGGTGATATGGCATGTCACGTTATCTTTCCGGCACCGAAAAGTAGCTATTTTTTCGGCTAAAATGACTTTTTTTTTAGGAAGATTGGGTTAGCGTTTGAATGATTTTGTTGTTACAAAAAAATATAAAAATAACTTAATTGTGGTATATTCATAAGTTGGATCACCATTTAAGTAATTAATTCTTTTGACCATACATGACTAGCCGATAAAGATTGGACGAAAGCAGATCGTTGAAAAATTGGCCCTATGGTCTGTGTACATTGAGGTCCTAATTAATCTTCTTCTAAATCACTTTAATTAGGAGCATTCATTTAGTTCAAAATAGCTGGATGACTAATTTGTAGAGAGTATAAAATATAATGGTTAATTATAATATTAAAAAACGAGGAGAAAATAAAGGACCAATTTCCATATATTAATGCAAAAATAAAGGGACAATTTTCCTTTGGAGCGTTATTTATATTCACTTTTTTGTTCTGACTGTGAATGAGGAACACTTCTATATCTAATGATAAAAAACTTTATTTGCTCGAGAACATGTACTGCAGGATGAATTGCAGTATTCTGTAATGAAAATAGGGAACTTGCTGTGTAATTTGTTATTTTTGAATTAAATCGAATAGATAATTTGTTATTTCTGCGTGTTTCCCGGTAGGTAGATGGATTTTAGCTCGAAATCAGATCTGTGTCTGTGATCTGTGGTCCTTTAAATTTCATCGAATCATTGATCATCTTTGTTTGTGGTCCATTTAATTTAATTACTGTTTTTATATATATCGTTAGGGTTCAACTCATGATTCTTAACCTAGTGTTGTAGCAAAAAGCTAGGACCGCCAAATGGCTGACTTATGTTTTTTAACTTAGAATTTACTAAGTTGTATGTACTAACGTTGTATTAGCAGTGTAAAATATGTATAATTTAAATCATTTTACTTGTATATGACGGGCATAGTTTTTTTTCTCTTTTTAAAATGATTCCCATATTGAAAAATGATTATTTTCTACAAATTAAAAATGAGGTAAAGAAGGGAACTACCGTGCACAAGGTTCCCACACTGAAATAATTTGAAAATATTTTGTAGAAAAGAAGAGGAGAAAGTAGTAAAAGAAATAATATAAAGGGTTTTGATATTCTCAAATGCATATTTATCGTAAAGGAAAAAACAAGAAGATTCAGCACTATTTTAGGTTGTAAGAGAAAGTACAAGGCTATTTTCTTCTAATTTAGTTTTGAATACAAAGTTGAATTATACATTTCATTTCCAAATCTTTCTCACATGTGAATAAGCTAAACTGTACTGGCTCTGACTGTACATTGTTTGATTATAGTCAATTTGATCCAGCTTCAAATTATAAATGATTTATGAAATAGAGGGAAAAAGGGAATAATTCTCGGAGTTACTATGTATTTATGTTTATTCATTACACAGCACTAATATTAAAGTGGCTGAATTACAGGTAACCATTGTTTCGCATGGATAGGCCCAGAACCCAGGATTTTCGTAATGAAACCAGAATTGATAAAGGAAATAGTAACGAACAACACCATCTTCAAAAAACCAAAACCATCCCCACTTGTCCAGCTTCTTGTTAGTGGAATCTCAAGTTATGAGGACGACAAATGGGCTAAGCACAGAAAAATTCTTAACACTGCATTTTACGCCGAGAAGTTGAAGGTAACCATTTCTTTTTACTATTTCCTCCAAATCAATTAAATTACATTGTAACCATTAAAGGTTGCATGTCGTTATGGCTGGTAAGTACCCGTCATCCTTAACCAGATGTTTCAAGATTGAGTCCCGGGAATGGAGCTTTTAGGAGACAATTTACTAACTAAAATGAGACTTTCCGACACGAATACAGATTAGTCGACCCCAAAGCGAGTACCACCCACACATGGAATGAGAAACAAAAAGATTAGTTACATTAATGTGGATATATTTATAGTAAGTTCGTAATCATTATTACAAGGACATAGTGAATGGAGCAGTACGACGTACTCCAACTAGCTAGATATATACTACGCATTTATTAATCCAAATTTTAAATCTCCCCTGCTATATGTTTCGATGGGAATAAATCCTCTAATTACCTTTTTTCTGAAATTAATGGTGTTTGAAAATAGTGTATGCTGCCGGCAATGCACACAAGCTGTGAAGATATGATCAACAAGTGGGAAATTCTACTCTCCGAAAACAAATCCTGCGAATTGGACGTGCATCCATATTTTGAAGATTTAACCAGTGATGTGATTTCAAGAACAGCATTTGGAAGTAGTTATGCAGAAGGAACAAGAATATTTCATCTTCAAAAAGAACTAGCTGAACTCACACGCCAAGCTTTCCAGTCTGTTTATATTCCTGGGTGGAGGTATATATAAGGATTTAATTACACTATCAATATATTTTAACATGTGGTAGCAGATTATCTGCCTCTCTTTTCAAGTTATTGATCTCATTTGTTAGAGTTTAACTTCAATATCAGGTCACCTAAAAGATAACGCATGTAACTCGGATAATAAGTGGAACGAATTACCCGTAAAATAAGAAGACATATAACATATTACAACAATTAAATTGTACTCCCTCGGTTTAAATTTTTGTGAACTTATTTGACCGGGCACAAAGTTTAAGAAAAAAGAAAAGACTTTTGAATTTGTGGTGTAAAATGAGACACATATTTTGTATGACTATAAATCATTGTATAAAGGTATTTTTTTTTCTAATATCTAAAAAGGTCATTCTTTTTTGCACGAACTAACAAGAAAATAAGTTCACATAAATTGAAACGGAGAGAGTATATGTTGTCACTATAAATATTGTTTAACAGTGTCGACATACAACATTGTCTGTAATACCTGTCGTTTTTTATGTAATTTAAATGACGTTATAGTGTTAAAATTCTTTTGTAGTGTGAGTATGCAGAAGTTAAACTCATGCTAAACAAGAAGTAACAGAAATATTTGGGGATTTTCTCCAAATAATTCCGCTACTTAGCTGATGTGAATTGCACAGGTATTTACCAACAAGAACAAATAGAAGAATGAAAGCAATTGACAATGAACTTAGAGATATTTTAAGGAAGATTGTGAGCAAGAGAGAAAGAGCAATGGTGGGAGAAGCAAGTGATCAAGAGGACTTGTTGGGTATTTTACTAAAGTCCAATTTGAAGGAAATACAAGAACGTGGAAGCAAGTTTGGTATGACAACTGATGAGGTGATAGAAGAATGCAAAGTCTTCTACTTTGCTGGCCAAGAGAGTTCTTCAAATTTACTCGTTTGGACTATGGTTTTATTAAGTGTGCACCAAACTTGGCAAGCTCGTGCAAGAGAAGAGGTTCAACAAGTGTTCCAGAACAATAAACCAGATTTCGAAGGGTTAAGCCGTCTCAAAATTGTGAGTAACTAACAACTAACAACGAGTCTTAGAGCTTGTTTCCTAATTTCCTGTTGAAAAAAAAATTAAGTAGGTAATAAAAGTGTGCTTTCTTTAACATCTTAAACTTTTAGATAATAATGAAAAATGATTCATGAAAAAAAGAATCAGGTCAACACGTGACGTGACATGTGTATTCAAGATTGAATTAAGTTTATAAATGGGATGATTATACACAATACACACTTCGACATTTCTGAGTTATTCTTTTAGGGGTTAGGGGTGGTTGAAGAATAAGAAAGACCAAGATTTAAGCTATCAAAATGTGATGTGCAGGTCAAAATGGCCATAACATAGGAAATGATTTAAGTAACTTGTGTACGTACTAAAAGAATTTTTGCATTATTACTATATTTTAACCCTACATTTTTAGGTTACCAAATTTGGATTTTTAATAGAATGTTACTTGTTATAGGCCACCTTAACCTGATGGTGAAAAAGTATTTTCACAGTTAATGCACAGAAGTTAAATTCTATTGGAAAATTCACTTTTAACTGTCCAATAGTTGAATATAATTAACAAGAATTCTCGAAGTCATGACTAATATATATAATGTACATTTTGTGCATTGAGAATATGCAAATGTTTACACCATAAGATTAAGTTGACCTATAATAACAACTAATTGCTTGTAGTAAGGTAAATTTTGTTACTTAAAATAAAGCAGATAACTTATTATAATATGTTAAGTATGATGATAGCTAGCTATCATCAATTTCTTTTACACATTCATTATTTATGCACTTAACTAACTACACCGCTAATTACTAGTATACATTTCTCTTTATTTTTTCATGACTAGTATACATTTCCATTAGGCTATATATTGAAGTATAACATACTTCATTTCTTATTGATAAACAGGTGACTATGATCCTGAATGAGGTTTTAAGGTTATATCCACCTGCACCATATTTCGTACGAAAGGTATACAAAGAGACAAAGCTAGGAAATATGAGTATCCCTCCTGAAGTAATCCTGGTAATACCAACAATATTTGTTCATCATAATCCAGAATTATGGGGTGAAGATGTTAAGGAATTCAAGCCAGAGAGATTTGCTGAGGGAATTGCAACAGCAACAAAGAACAGACTTTGTTTCTTGCCTTTCAGTTGGGGTCCTCGTATTTGCATTGGTAATAATTTTGCAATGTTGGAAACTAAGATTGCCTTAGCAATGATCCTACAGCGTTTTGCTTTCGAGCTTTCTCCATCTTACGCTCATGCACCTACTTATGTCGTCACTCTTCGACCTCAGTGTGGTGCTCACTTAATCTTGCAAAAATTATAGGTCCTTAATCTGGATTTCCCATTATTGAGTGCCTAATAAATCTTCTCTATCACTATTTTTCCATCTTTCATGTTGTAATCTTCGTTTCATTTCTTTTTTCTTTATTTCTTTATTTATCTTTTCTTTTGGGATGTCCTTTTTGCTGTCAAGTTTGAACAGTGCTAAGTAATTATAACGACTTCCTGAGCTGTGCTTACAATTATTGGTTCTTTTTTGCCGCCTAAAAAAATGTCTAGTTTACTTAGGTAGGTTACTAATGCCACCTTCATTCAAATGTATAATTTTCAACACTTTTTAAGGGTACAGTGCACCAGATAATGCGTAGAAAGCACGAACACTTAATTATTTAGTTTTCCGCCATTGCCTTTACCTTATACATATGACCCACTCTATCCTTATGTAATTAGGTTAAAATTATTTACAATCTTCCAACTTTGCTTTATAAATTAAACCGCTCCTTCAGTTTTAAACAATTCACATTCTCCTCCTCCCATTTTAATTGAGTTTTTAAAAATACCTTTTGTTACCCTTTTAATTTGTATACGGGTAAAATCGAGGCTAATGAGCACCCCGATTTTCCGATGGGGCAAACGAATTAAGGACATAACTACAAGGAATCAATATCGAAGGTGGGCGCCTCTCGTAATAAGGCTCGGACAAAACACCTGCCCTCGGAGCCATCGAGACCACACCCCCAGGATCCGGTTCGAGTTCTAAGACCTCGGAAAGCATTACCAAACGCCCGCGCACGATTAACAAAGGGCCATGATATCCGTGCCCGGCCGGATATCACGGCGTGGATCTCGGCCCGTATCGGCGGCAGATCAGTGATTAGCGGAAAGGAAGATTTTTACCTTTCTTAGAATTGTACTTAGGGTAAAACTCCCCTACTATATAAAGGAGAAGTTTATTATTCAATAAGCACATTGTAACACGCATATCAAGGCAATATAAATTTGTTTCCTCTGTTTCTAAGCTATTCAAAAGTTCTATTCTTGTTCATAGCTTTTCATATATATTTTTTGGCTACGAGTCGAAGGCAGATTAATTGTTAAGCCCACAACTGAGCCCGGATTCAATACTACTGCTAGTTAGGCTATTTATTCTATCTTTCATTTGCTTACATAACATTATTGGCCACTTGTATTGGATTAATCCACACATATTTAAAACCACGTATAAATTCAATTGTTATCCATTTTAAGGGTAGACAGTTTGGCGCCCACAGTGGGGCTAAGGATAGTAGTGGTAGTTTGATACAAATTTCCATAACACACTATATTTTACGCTTGTTTTTTGAGATTTTAATTTCAGGTCTACCTAAAAATGTCAAACTCTCAGTCTGCTCACTTGAACGTTAATGTTGAGTCTGGCCATCACAGCGAAAATAATAATATAGTTTCTAGCAACAAGTTGCCCCCTACTGATCCCAACGGAGTCCCAATTGCAAACCCAGTCGATGCCAACTCCCATGTGGCCATCGACGCCAACCTACCGACCCTGAGAACAACGTTCGTGGAGGAGCCAAACCAACGACTTGAGATACCCCCTAAGGTGAAGGCGACAGGATTAATCTGCGGGTGATCTTCGAAATGTTATAAGCCCAACAGGCGGCGATAACACAGTTGCAGAAACAAATCCGTGCCCCCAGCAGAGTTGAGTCCGAACCATCCTGGGAAAACACCTGAAGAAATGGGCAAGTTGCAAAGGCCAGATGAAGCTTAGCTCGGGGCCAACCACGAAATAATAAAAATGCTTGAGGAACTGACAAAGCGGGTGGAATCGAGGGAGAAGGAAATTGAGGCCAACGACAAAAAAGTGGAGACCTATAACTCCAGAGTCGATCAAATCCCAGGAGCAGCCCCGATATTGAAAGGCCTAGACTCTAGGTAATATGTCCAAAAGCCTTTTCCTCTGAGCGCGGCACCAAAGCCAATCCCCAAGAAGTTTTGTATGCCCGATATTCCGAAGTATAACGAAATCACGAATCCAAATAAGCACGTGACCTCCTACATATGTGCCATCAAGGGAAATGACTTAGAAGATGACGAAATCGAGTCGGTTTTGTTAAAAATGTTCGGAGAAACCCTGTCAAAAGGAGCAATGATATCGTACTACAAATTACCCCCGAATTCTATCGATTCGTTTGCTATGCTTGCATATGCCTTTGTAAAAGCACATGCCGGGGCCATCAAGGTCGAGACCAGAAAATCGGATCTTTTCAAGATAAAACAAAGGGACAATGAAATGCTTAGGGAGTTCTTATCGAGGTTTCATATGGAACAGATGGACTTGCCTCCAGTTGCGGATGATTGGGCCTTTCAGGCATTCACTCAAGGACTTAACCTCTGAAGCTCCTTGGCTTCACAGTAGTTAAAACAAAATTTAATAGAGTACCTGACCGTAACTTGAGCCGACGTCCATAAATGGGACCAATCAAAAATCAGAGTCGAGGAAGAGAGTCTAAGAGAGTCGTCGATCATGAATAAAGACCGAACAGAGACCGGTATCAACCGTATAATGGAGAGCGAATGAGTAATGGATGTGGGTGTAACCCTACAAGAAACGAGAAGAGGAACGATCGAGGCCACAATAGCCGGGGAATCATGAGAAAAAATGGCTTCGATAGGCCACTCGGGGCCAGGGAGACACCAAGGTTATCGTAATATAACGTCAATGTTGATGTTGCCAGCATCGTATTTGCCATCGGGCGCATCAAGGATACCAAGTGGCCTCGGCCATTGTAGTCCGACCATACCTCGAGAGACCCTAACCTGATATGTAAGTATCGTGGCACTCATGGCCAAAGTGCCGAGGACTGCCGACAATTAAGAGAAGAAGTGGTCTGGTTATTCAATAACACGCATCTCCGAGAATTTTTGAGTGATCGAGCCAAAAATCACTTCAGGAACAGGGACTCCAACAAACGGATCGAACAAGAAGAACCTCCACACGTCATTAACATGATAATTGGAGGAGTCGATATTCCCCAGGGACAATTCCTAAAGCGTACTAAGGTGCCATCACAAGGGAAAAACGAACCCGAGATTATATCCCAGAGGGAACCATTTCGTTCATTGATGAGGACGTCGAAGGCATCGTACAAGTGCATAATGATACACTGATAATATCTATACTTATAAATAAATCTCGAGTTAAGCGTGTGTTGATTGACCCAGGTAGCTCGGCTAACATCATCAGATCGAGGGTCATAGAGCAGTTGGATCTACAAGACCAAATAGTGCCAGCAATTCGAGTTTTAAACGGATTCAACATGGCATGTGAAACTACCAAAGGAGAAATAACCTTGCCAGTAAATACTGCCAGGATAATTCATGTTAGCAAATTCTACATGATCAAGGGGGACATGAGGTATAATGCCTTATTCAGAAGGCCTTGGGTTCACAACATGAGGGAAGTGCCCTCGACACTACACCGGGCACTGAAGTTCTCCACACCGGGATGAATCAAGACAATTTAAGGAGAGCAGCTGGCCGCAAAAGAAATGTTTGCAATCGATGAGATTATCCCAATGTCTGCACTCTCGACATCAAAGAACACAGAACCGGTTAGGAAGGAAGAAACTAAATAGCAATCACCGATACTGGCCCCGACTAAACCAAAGAGTCGGTTAGCATACGAGGATGATGATTATGAAGTCCCTTGGTTGTTCATCGCCCATGATGATTCCGATGCCACCAAGTCAACGGTCGAGGAGCTGGAGCAAGTCATATTGATCGAACACTTGCCCGATCGGAAGGTATACCTGGGCACGGGGTAAACTCCCGAGCTTAAAGAAAAACTCATTGAATTCCTTATAGCTAACATAGATTGTTTCGCTTGGTCCCATCTTGATATGACAAGGATCCCCGGCAGAGATAACCACTCATAAGCTGAGCTTGGATCCGAAGTTCCACCTGGTTAAATAGAAGAGGAGCCCTCAGTCCGAAGTCAAGCATGCATTCATCAAAGACGAAGCATCTAAACTCCTTAAAATAGGTTCCATTCGGGAAGTTAAGTACTTGGATTGGTTAGCTAACATAATGGCAGTGCCTAAAACGGAAATAAATCAAGAATGTGTATTGATTATAAAGACTTGAACAAGGCATGCCCTAAGGACTCTTTTCCTTTGCTTAACATCGACCGTATGATCGATGCAACGGCCGGGCATGAGATACTCAGCTTTTTCGATGCCTATTCGGGTACAACCAAATCTGAATGAACCCGGGAGATCAAGAAACAACTTCGCTTATCAGTAAATTTAGCACTTATTGTTATAAAGTAATGTTGTTCGGACTAAAGAACGCCGGTTCCACTTATCAATGCCTAGTAAACCGGATGTTCGAAGAATAGATAGGAAAATTAATGGAAGTTTATATTAACGACATGTTAGTTAAGTCCCTGCGAGTAGAGGACCATTTGAAACATTTGCAGGAAACATTTGACAAATTGAAGAGATATAATATGAAGTTAAAGCCGAAAAAATGCGCATTCGGGGTCGGATCTAGACAATTCCTTGGATTCATGGTGTCCACCAGAGGGATTAAGATCAATCCCGATAAAATCAAAGTTATAGAAGACATCACCATGGTGGATAGTGTTAAGGTCGTTCAGAGGCTAACCGGGCGCATAGCCGCCCTGGGCCAGTTCATATCGAGGTCCTCAGACAAAAGTCATCGGTTTTTCTCATTATTAAAGATGAATAATAATTTTTCTTAGACCCCAAAATGCCAACAAGCTTTGGAAGAACTCAAACGGTACCTTTCGAGTCCACCCTTGATCCATACTCCGAAGGCGGACGAGCAGTTGTACCTTTACTTGGCGGTATTCGAGGTAGCGGTAAGTGAAGTCCTAGTCCGGGAAGAGGAAGGTACGCAATTTACTATTTACTATGTTAGTAGAATTCTAGACGAGGCTGAAAACAGGTATCCTCACCTGGAAAAATTGGCGCTCTCTTTGTTAAGCGCCTCCAGAAAGTTAAAATCGTATTTTCAATGCCACCCCGTATGTGTCGTAACCTCTTATCCACTAAGGAACATTATACACAAACCCGAGATCTCGGGCCGGTTAGCCAGATGAGCAGTAAAAATTAGCGGGTATGATATTGAATATCGACCCCGAACCTCCATTAAATCATAAATTTTAGCCGACTTCGTGGCCGACTTTACGCCGGACTTAATACCCGAAGTCTAAAAGGAATTGTTGTTAAGCTTGGGGACTTTCTCGAGAATCTGGACTCTCTTTACGGACGGTGCCTCGAACGCCAAGGGTTCCGGACTCGGCATCGTGTTGAAGCCGCCTATGGGTAACGTAGTTAGACAGTTTATTAAAACTGTGAAATTGACTAACAATGAGGCCGATGCTCTAGCTAACTTGGGGCCAACTGTTGATGACGATGAATTTAGATCAGGAATAGTCTACAGCTCATGAAATCGGTAGTGGAAGAAGGTCGAGCCGAAATAAACTCAACAAGTTTAACTTGGGATTGGACAAACAAATACATAAACTATTTGAAGACTGGGAAGTTGCCTTCGGATCCTAAAGAATCAAGAGCTCTATGCACGAAGGCGGCCAGGTTCAACCTGTCCGAAGGTACTCTATTCAGAAGAACATTCGACGGCCTGCTCACCATATGCTTGGGGCCGATAGATACCGAATATGTCCTGAAAGAAGTTCACGAAGGCACCTGGGGAAACCATTAGGGGGCAGGATCTTTAGTTCGGAAGATAATCAGGGTCGGCTATTACTGGATCGACATGAAGAAAGATGCAAAGGACTTTGTACGAAGATGCTACGGATGTCAAAGGCACACACCGATGATACATCAACCCGAAGAGCTACTCCATTCGGTCTTGTCCCCATGATCGTTCATGAAATGGGGAATGGACATCGTCGGTCCCCTGCTGTAGGCACCTGGTAAGGCTCAATTCATACTGTTTATGATCGATTATTTTTCTAAATGGGTCGAAGATCAAGCGTTCAAGAAAGTCCGGGAAAAAAAGTCATTGACTTCATTTGGGACCACATAATATCCCGGTTCGGGATACCGACCGAGATCGTGTGTGATAATGGGAAGCAATTCATCGGCAGCAAGGTAAACAAGATTTCGAAGACCACAAGATTAAAAAGATACTATCCATACCCTATCACCCGAGTGGGAACGGACAAACAGAATCTACAAACAAGATCATACTCCAAAACATGAAAAAGAGGTTGACCAATGCCAAAGGGAAATGGAAGGAAATTCTGCCCGAAGTCTTGTGGGATTACCGTACAACTTCGAAGTCTAGTACCGGAGCCACCATATTTGCATTGGTCTACACTGATGAAGCATTAACACCGGTCGGGGAGAATCGAGCCTTAGGTTCTGATATGTGACTAAAGAATCGAACGGTGAGGCCATGAGTACGAGCCTAAAACTATTGGATGAAAGACGAGAGGTTGCCTTAGTCCGGCTGGCCGCACAAAAATAGAGGATAGAAAGATATTACAACCGAAGAAAGAACCTCCAATACTTCAAGATTAGGACTTGGTGTTAAGAAAAATAACACTGCATACTTGAAACCCGAACGAGGGAAAGTTGGGACCGAATTGAGAAAGACCATATCGAGTCGTCGAAATTACCGGCAAGGGCTCTTACAAACTCGAAGCGAGGAAAGGTGCACAACTACCAAACAACTGGAATGTGATGCACTTAAAGTGGTACTACTACTAAGGTACAATCTCATTTACGTTTTTATAATATTATGAATCGGGCTAACACTTGCAGGCAACAGCCAAAGGAGAATGTGACTATTAGGTCAGAAAGATCGCGTTGCACTCTTTTTCCCTTGAACTGGTTTTGTCCCAAATGGGTTTTCTGGCAAAGTTTTTAACGAGGTAACAGTAAATCGTGCTAACTTAGATCCGAAGACCTATTTTAAATTGGAGTTAATGGGAGCATCAACAGTATCCGAGCCCTCTCAAGATCGACCTCGAATACTGGGGGCCACCACCCTTAGGTTAAGGTTCTTAGCAAGGAAAGAAGGAAACTTTGTTCTTGAACAGCTTAGGCTCGATAGTTTAGTTAGGATTTATTGTAAGGGCCAAACGATCAAGTGAATTGTGCCCGTATAGGACACCTTACCCATAATACAAGCTTTTACACGCTTTCGATCATGTACTTTACACACATAAATGAAATAAAGTTTCCACCTTGCTATGTATTTTTACCTCTTAAAGTAAGGGCTACCCCTATTCGGGTACTATCGAGCCTAAGGGCTATCCCTATTCGGGGACTATCAATGTCACGTACCAAACCTAAAGAGGCGTGGCCGGCACCCGGTGCCATACTCAGCCCGAGCGTACCATTCTATAACTGTGAACTCTGGAGGGTAACCCTCAACTTAAGCCGATGAGGCCATATTCTGAATCATCTGAAAATAACATCTACAACCAGCAATACAAAACTAAACATTTACATAGGGTTCGCAAAGCCACAATACTGATATAACCATGTACAGAACGCGTCTACAAGCCTCTAGGAATAACTGAATTGTATCATGGTCGGGACAGGGCCTCGACCTACCCATCAAACCTGTATATATAAAATGGACTCCAAGGTATCGACCTGTTAACTCCGAGGAAGTGGAGCTTACCAACCAAGCTGATGTTTGACTTTATCTACTGGGAAGGTCTATCTAGCTGTCTATTAGTACCTGCAGCCATGAAATGCAGCGTTCCCAGCAAAAGGGACGTCAGTACGAAATAATATATCGAGTATGTAAGGCAACAAGATAATTGAAATCTAAAATTGAACTGATAATATAATAACTGAAAATACCTGGGGAGTCAAATATAATTTGAAGATATGCTTACCTGCTGATACTGACTCATCTCTCTCATTATAGTAAGTAAAATAGTTGTCCGACCCTATAAGGCTCGGTATGTATAACTGCTCTACCGTAGTAGGCTCTCTCATAGGCGCTCGGCCATACTATACTTTGTATCTCGGCCATTCTGGGATCGCTCATAGGCGTTCGGCTACAGTAGGCTCGGTATATAACTTATTGATCAGAGGTTGCCCAATAGGGGCCTGCCCACCAATTATAGCTCGATGGTGGTGAAACTACTGTAATACTATATATATATATATATATATATATATAGACCTTCTTCTCTCTTGACTGGAAGAAGACAATACTCAATTGAATATAAAGTCCCAATAAGGGAGAATATTGTAACTTATGAGACTAGGATAATGTATATAAATTCGGGAGTATGAACTTCTCTTTATGCTTCGTTATCAAACGCATGTAGTTACGGGATCATGCCAAAATGAAGAAAGGTTTAGCCTTAACATACCTTAACTCCGTTGAGTCCTTAATACCTTCCAAGAAATTCTTCAAACAACTCAACTCCATCTACTACAGTATAAGGAGATTCAAAATCAGTGCTGAGTAAAGGCTAATTCTGCAACTTAAACTAGTAGCTCGTTTACGTAAATTTGGGCAACATCTCCCCTGTAACTAGGCTCTCCTCCAAAACCATATACCAAAAACAACAATAACACAAAAATAATAACATGTAAGCATCATTTTATAACCTTATCTCCATCACAATATACCACAAAACAGTCCACACACCCTAATCACTTCGTATATAAAATGACATTCAAAGTAGTGTCAAACAACCTAAAAAATGTAACGACGAATGACCAGCCCACCATTCCATCATTATGTGGTGTTTTTCCATACAATTTGTCCTCTAAAACTTCATTAAACAGTAACAAAATAGACATCCCAAAGGCAACACGAAACAGCCCACAAAACAGTCCACTATAAGTCAAATAGCTTGAACTCACGGCTTCCGATCACCGTCCCGTAAGTAACTATTACGAAACGCATTTATCAACATTTCTTGATATTTAAAAGCTTAAATACATAAAGTAGGCATATTATTAACTATTAAATACATTCCAAAACTCAAACTACAAAGAAACAGAGAGGCGATATAGCGATACTTACGTCGTAGGGATCGTTTTAATGTTATCGCTACTTGATTTCGTGTCCGGGATGATAATCTTGTTTGAAACAGTTGTAGAGAGCTTAAGGGTAAGGTTAGGGGTGTTATTTGGACATGCTCTCTGGAAAAATGGAGAAAGAGACGAGCTAAGGGATGTAAATATCCCATTTTTTAAAAAGTCAAAAAGGTGCTACTTGACACCCTATGATTGACCCTTTTTCAGATGCTTATATCTTTTTATTCGGACGTCGTATGAACGAACGGTTAAGAGCATTGGAAATTAAATTCCAAGACCTTAAATTTTGTATATAATATGTCCCAAAAATACCCCATATAGCACAAGAAATATATTGCTCAAAAACCTCCATTACATGAAAAATCCTTAGTCGGTTTTTCCGCAACTTAAATCCGATTTTTCCCAAACTATATATTTCATATCCAAACATTATATATAGTTATATAATGACTTTAAACTCATTTAAATCATGATTAATAAGTCTCATATTCGTCTTAACTTACTTAAGACTTCGGTAAACCTTTCTTATCCTTGTAGAAAGATTTCGTCCTTTTTGAGCTCACATTAGATAATCCTATGATGATAGTGACGTCTGAAGTACGAGGTGTAACAACATGTCCCCTTAGAAACATTTGTCCCTGGATGATAACTCTTAAAGGCTTGCGAAAATGGAATGTAACATCGTTAAATCACCTTATATACTTTCAAAGAGGATCTCATTTTCAAGCTTACATCAATTGACTTACGATGTACTTTCAAGTACAAAAACATGGGGTGTAACATCATTCCCCCTTTGGAATATTCGTCCTCGAATGTTGACTGATGCGCTTATCATTCTCATAACCTATGACTCTTATGAATACTTTAATATTGTCCTTTTCCATCTAGGCAACTGTTCTATGAATAAATCCAAAGGCCAAGGCATCCCCCCCTTTAGGCCTCTTTCTCACGCCACAGCTCGTGATTAGAATTCTTCCAATCTCGTAACTATTCCTACCTTCTATCATGCAGTCTGTACGACTTTGTCCTTGTAAGTATGCCTATGTGACTTTTCTATCATTTTCCTCCAGCTTTTAACCAATATCTAGGCCTCACTTTATGAACATATACAGGACTACGACAAGTTGTCCCTCTGGGCATCTATAGGTATACTGAAGTTCTTCGCTTGGTACTTTGTTGAATATACCACTATTGTTATATTTTGTTTCCCAGCCTTGGTTATATGTCCTTATGGCTTTATTACAACTAGGTAGGTCATCCTATACCATAACACTTACTTCAGTTTATTACTACTTAGGTCTGCTACCCAACTCCAGGTTACTCTCTCACTGCTTATCCTATATGTATAAATCTAAGTCCTTCAGTTCTTCCTCATTACTGTTCATCTTAATAATGACGGCCTAATTTCATCTCATACTTTGTAACTTTTATCCATCAATTGTTGATTCACCTTAATGTTGATCCATAATCTACTACTGATAACTTGAAACTTCTTATATAATACATTGTCACTAAGGCTCACGTCTCATCGGGGAACATTTGAAGTGATTTGCCTAATCCTCCTAGGTATGATACTATACTTCAATAACCGTATTTCATAGCATCCCAACGTGATTCATCATATGGGTTAAAATCCCGTGAAACTCATGAAATCCCTTTTCTCAAAATTATTACTCAATCAAAGGCCTAAACGTCATACTCTTATCTATCACCATTACACCCTTATTCTACTACCAGGACAACATTTCATCTCTTCTAATTGCTCCTAATATTAGACTCTTCCGAGTCAGTTCAAGCTATACTGAGCTTTCTATAACTTACGGAAACCATCAGCCCTCTTATTTTGATAGGCTTAATCCCGAGGTCTTACCTATTCTTGTCACCTTCTCACTCATCTTTTCTTATCCTTACTTCCATCTACCTAAAACCTTGTCACTCTACCATACTTTAGCTTGCGACCTACATATATCTATTTATACTACTCGCGATCTTCCTTTAACTTGCTAGCACTGTAGATTTCCTTTCGTGTCTTCTCAATTGCCTTTAAACATAAGCAATTACTTTTCCTGGTCACTCTACCACTTGTTTCATGAATACATGGCTTATCTCATTGCCCATAATTACTGGAATTTCCTCTAACTCATATGATCTCAAATATCAGCTTTTGATTTTTTTTTCTTCCCATTCATTAGCCACGATAGGTGCCACTTTTTTATGAAGTACATACAATATTGTAGTGAGACTGTTGTTACAATACCATTTCTTCTTTATGTCACTATGCTTAGGTGGAAACCTTCTTCCTTATTTTCCCAGCTGGTCTTTCTTTGTAGTACTTAAGGAGACCTTCTGGCTCTTGTAAAGTTACGAGTTTGTTATATTGTATACCCGAAGGAATTTTCGATGTTCTTACTCGCCTACAAATATCCTTAGTTATATACCTCCGTTCCCTTGTGCTCGTAGGGTTACTTCTGAACTCAAATTTTGATTGTCTCCTTAGTGACACTCTCTCTTATTTCCGTAACACTTATACAGTACCTTTAGTTACTCCAACTCCTATCTGAATATTTCTCAAGGGTTACGACGTCATATCTATGAGACTGAATTCACTATGTTAGGGTTCACTACGTCTATCTTGCATGATCTATTTATTTATCCCTGACCTCTTGTCTAGCCATAACTAGGCTCTTCCTAAATCAAATATAGACTACTCGTTGGTCCATTCTAATATCTATATTCTATGTAACCCCTCTTGGGTTATGTCCTTTGTCTTAATTTACCACTCGCATTGGCTCCTTATCTATTAAGTGTTTCTCGCACTTATTTATCAATAACATCGGGTGCAAAACCCTTACTAGTTCTCCCCAACGTCATTCTTGCATAATGTTATGGGGTCATACCATATCTGTAGGATCTGAATAAATGCAATCTCATTCCTTTCACCTCATTATCTTTAGCGTCTTTTCACATTTTCACTCACATCTTACTTATCTTGCGGAAACCCTTGTGTACCAAGAATAACTGAATTTGTTTTTACGCACGAAGGTGACACCTAGTGTAACTGGACACTTAGTCCCTTAAGCTTAACTCTACTCACAGTGCTTGCTTTAGGAAGCGTCTTCCTCAATGACCTTTAAAGGTTATTCTTTTGTAGTCCATTCTATTATCGCCGGAACGCGATCTCTGAAATTCTCACGATGTCGACTATTATCAAATCCTTAGGTCCCTAATTCATGTTCAGTTTATCTTGTTCACCATCCCATACTGATTTTTATTACTCTGAGGTCTAACGTTTCCGTCTGGTAATTACGTTGGAGTCACCAGCTCATTTCTAGAAATGGGGATATGACTTTATGGCTTATACTTTTTTATTGCCTCAAGGCCTGTCACCTCTTGTCTTTTCCTTCACTTGACTATACACTCTATCATCCTGTCATATTTTGATTTACTGGTATCACTCATTAATCACATCTTACTCATAATACTTCATATATTCTTCTTATTCAACAAAATGTTCTTTCACTTATAGCTCCTCTTGCTTCATCTCACTGGCTCTTCGGGACGCCTAACATTCTCTCTCTTTTTTTCTAGAGACGGGAGTCATACTAAGGTAAATATTTATCCCTTCTAGGATTCTACTGCCTATCTTCTGAAATTTCTGAACATTCTGATATTCATATCTGACTATACAATTCTAGAGTGCACCATTTGAATGTCTCGCAAGGAGAACTATTACCATATTTTGCACTATCCTTCATGAATGTTAGCTAATGATAACAATCCATCTATAATTTTGGGTTACTCTAACCCCAACTAGATCTTAATATCCCATCCTTCTCTTAAACTATATTTGTTAGCTCCCATAGGGCATAACTGAGATAGGTGTGATCAATTATATATATCTCTGTTATTGTTGAAAGTAACTCCGAATGCTTATATTTATCTGCCTAAATTGTAAATACTCATAATCTTCACTAACTAGGTACCTTATATCCTTCTTCACCTTGTTTCTTTTAGGTGTTCAAAATTGTATCTACCTTCTGATTCTCTTATTTCTTCTTACCATATGGGTGGATAAATATTCTTGCCTTAGGGCTCTTTATCAAGAAACTTACACGTCTTAATACACACATGATCTGCTGAAGATCATACATTTAAACATCATAAGCATGATGCAAAATCGAGTTCCTCTGACTCAACTTTTCCACAACCACATTCAATCTCTTGCCAACTATCTTTCTGGATATAGGTATCGTTGTATTACGAATAAAATAAAATTTAGGAGTTTGAATTCTTACAACTGAGCTCTACCGCACGATCTAGAGTAAGAAGAAAGAGTAACAGCCCTAAATGCCATGTAGCCTCCTGCTTATAAGTGTGGAGCACAACGCACCCATAAACAAGACTCTACTAGACACAGCTTGTAGACTCCCTGGGACAGAACTGCTTTAATACCAAGTTTGTCATGCCCCAAACCTGAAGAGGCGTGGCCAGCACCCGGTGCCATACTCGGCCCGAGCGTACCACTCTGTAACTGTGAACTCTAGAGGGCAACCCTCAACTTAGTCCGATGAGGCCATATTCTGGATCATCTAAAAATAACATCTACAACCAGCAATACCAAACTAAACATTTACATATGGTTGGTAAAGCCACAATACTGATATAAAAATGTACAAAACTCGTCTACAAGCCTCTAGGAATAATTGAATTATATCATGGTCGGGACAAGGCCTCGACCTACCCATCAAACCTGTATATATAAAATGGATTTCAAGGTATCGACCTGGTAACTCCGAGGAAGTGGAGCTTACCAACCAAGTTGATGTTTGACTTTGTCTACTGGGAAGGTCTATCTAGCTGTCTATTAG
The DNA here is from genome assembly GCA_000715115.1 of Nicotiana otophora. NCBI lineage: Eukaryota > Viridiplantae > Streptophyta > Magnoliopsida > Solanales > Solanaceae > Nicotiana > Nicotiana otophora. Next base: position 32,424 of record AWOL01S0075753.1, on the reverse strand, counting down.
TACCTACAGGCATGCAATGCAACGTCCCCAGCAAAAGGGACGTCAGTACGAAATAATGTACCAAGTATGTAAGGCAACAAGATAACTGAAATCTGAAACTGAACTGATAATATAATAACTGAAAATACCTGGGGAGTCAAATATAATTTGAAGATATGCTTACCTGCTGATATTGACTCATCTCTCTTAATATAGTAAGTAAAATAGTTGTTCGGTCCTATAAGGCTTGGTATGTGTAACTACTCTGCCATAATAGGCTCGCTCATAGGCGCTCGGCCATACTAGGCTCTATATCTCGGCTATTCTGGGCTCTCTCATAGGCGCTCGGCCACAGTAGGCTCGGTATATAACTTACCATCTGATCAGAGGTTGCCCAATAGGGGCCTGCCCGCCGATTATAGCTCGATGGTGGTGAAACTACTGTAATACTATATATA
>AWOL01S0075753.1:12393-26336 GCA_000715115.1 Nicotiana otophora | reverse complement strand
GGGGGGTTCCACCCCCCGTCTCTATATCGGCCTCTCGAGTCTGAGGGAGGTCGGCCTCACGAATCTCCCCCTTGGCTTCCTCCTGCTCCCCGGGAGGGGTCGATCCGTGGGCGATAAAAATATCGTCTTCTTCCGACTCATCCCTGAGCAAGAGAAGCGAGTCGGAATCTGGCACCCGGGAGTTGGTACTCTTCTTGGGCTTGCAAGCCACCCTCTTCTTTGGCTTCACCTCGGGACCCGGGGAGCCCGAAGGTTTTCTTTTCCTCTTCTTCTTTTCCCCTGCGGCAGCCCCGAGCTGTCTCGTAACGAAGGGATCAACGGACAAGGATACGTCCTCGTCCCCTTTCAAAGGCCTAAGCTCGGTGGTCTTAGGTAAACCTATAAAAGAAAGGAAAAAGGCCAGTATGATGTGAGTTAAGAACACGGTAATAGCTATTCGAAGGAGAACCTTTACCATGAGAACGGTCCTCCCATCGGTCCTTCGAAAGCTTGCACCATAAGCACTAGAAGTATGACATCCGTTTGTAGATACTACTGCTGGTTTGGCTATTTATTGTATCTTTCATTTGCTTATCTAACATTATTGATCACTTGTATTGGATTAATCCACATATCCTTCAAATCACGTATAAATTCAATTGTTATCAATTTTAAGGGTAAACATAATTATCAACCGTTACTTTTTTCTTTTTTTAGTCTTTCCAATATCTTGATGTTTTTAAAATTTTAAATTTATTCTATTGGTAGATAGTTACTAAACAATATGGTGAACATTTCAAATGAATTTGATAGATTCACCACTTTTAAATTCTAAAACTAGAAGTTAAAATTAATATTCTAAAGTAACTACCTCATCTGCTCCATCAAATTTATATGATATTCTTTCTATTTGCGATATTCCAAAATATTTGATGTATACGTTTTCATTTCTATACAACTTAAACACATAATGGATTAAGGCATTAATCTATTAATATTTTAATTTTAAAGCAATCTTTCTCTATCAGACTAAGTTTAACCATTATAATATGGGCGTCCATTGTCACTAGAGTACATACAAGTAAAACTAAAATTTTGATCCCTATCTAGTCAAATATATATCAGATGAAATAGGACAAATGAGAACTTGACTAAGTGGTGATAAAACCATATGTGGTTAGTTAAATACATTGAGACATTATATAGTGTATATAAATTAAATATTATTTTTATATCTACATATCAAATTTCGAATATTCTTGAATATCTTTAAAGAAATTTACGACTTTGCCATTAAAAATGAGTACTGCTCTTCGGAGATTGATCCATCTCAGTAGAGAAAACGGCTATTCTAGATTGACATCAATTCTCTAGACTTGCTAGCTATTGTACATGGATTATTTGTGTTAACGTCCCCTTAATCTAGCCATGTTCTTTCTTCTTCTATGTTTTTTCCTTTTTCCTTCTTTGTCGTTTTTGAGAAAGAATTATTTTGGGATGATTTCATACTGCTGAAGTGCACCTTACTGATGGAGAAGAGTTATAATACGCACAATTCATCAGTAGTGTTATGACTGATGACTTTGTGTGCGGCAAGTAGGCGTGCACACAACCGAAAAATCGTACCAAAACAATTAAAAGTTTGGTTTGATATTGAATAAAATAATACCCAAATTAAACCGACATATAATTATATAATTTTAATATATACTTGAATTTTGTTTAAAAAATATATAGAAACATTTGAGATTCTCTTGCGAGATATATATTTAATAATATATGAAGTGGTCCATATTTATTAACCTTAAATAAATAACTATTATGTGTTACTACGAAAATTCTCCAATAATAATATTTTAAAAGATAATATGTTTGTCAATTTTTTATATTTTTATTAAAAATATATTTACTTATCAAAAATTTAACAAATAAGATTAAAATAATATTTAACTAACAAAAAACCTGACAAAATCAAACCAATCCAAACCGACATTCATTTTCTGCCGTGCTTACCTCTGTTGGTCCCCTTAGGATTTTCTTCAAATAATTTCATTCATATAAGTGAAGAAGTACAAGAAGAAGTTTCATAAGATTGCCATTCACATATTCGAAGCTTTGCCCTAGAAATCAGAACAAACTTTCTATTCTCTTATCTCTTTCTGATATCACCTTTTTCAAATTTTAACGCATTTTCTGTTTCTGGAACTTTGAAGGTTGTTTCTATTCTCTTAGAACTTTGAAGGTTGTTTCTTCTTTGTATTACTTGTTTGAACTAAGTATTTTTGAAATTTCACAGATTGCGACGTGTATTTCTGTTTAAATTAGGGGCATATTTGTTTCATAGTATAACTGGAAGGTCCAATTAAAAGGATATTAAAACGAAGAACATATTTAAACTATTTTTAATAGTAAATATATTTGACCATATTTCATATAAAATGTTACCATAATGGTTTTGATTTGAACGGTCAAATTTGGACCTAAGAAAAATAAAAAAATTTAAAAACATAAGAAAGGACAAAACGCTCCGACCTGCCGGATTCGAACCAGCGACCTAAGGATTTCAGCATAGACACTACAGTCCTCCGCTCTACCAACAGAGCTAAGGTCGGATTGTGTTGTTGATGATAAGAAATAAATGGAATGTCAGTGAACCATCTAAAAACATGATGTTTCGGCATATGAAAACAACTTACGTCTGAACTTCTTAACATGTCAAGATCAATTTGTTGACTCAATCTCAGCCATTCAAATTTTTAATTCAATCCCAACCGCCTCCAACCAATTTAACACTTGGAGGGAGCTATGTTACACATTAATAGCCAAGGCAATTCCAAAAGCACTTTTTTCAACTGTTTGGCAAGGTTTTGAAGAAGAAAAGTGTTTTTGAAAAGAAGCAATAGCATAGCAGTTTTGGAAAAAAAGGAAAAAATTTACTCCCAAAAGTAATTAACAGGGCAAAATTTTTCAAATTAATTAACCAAACACAAACTTTTTCTCCCAAAAAAAAATGTTTAAATAAGCTGATTTTTGCAGGGCAAAACAGGCATTAAGATTTGGGGTGAAGATGCAGAATAAATTAAACGAAAAGATTTGCTCTCTGGAAGAGACAATGGAGTTGTCCTCTTCAGTTCAGATTGTGGATGGAAGCTAAAATGGACATGACAATGATTTTCCGATTTATACGAATCAAATTACTCAATGTTGTCCGTAAGATATGATTTTTTCTCTTTCACATAAACAACGTGGTCTGTCATTTCATGAACATTACTTGTATATCAACATGGTAACAAAATCTTTATCCATCTTTTAAAGCTTCAATCTAATAAGAAGCTTCAAGTTCAGTTAAAAATACTTGTTTAGCCAAAACAAAAACTGGATAGCATAAATAGCATAGAATTGTTCTTTCACCTTTTTAGATGGTGATATTTACAAGGGATTAACCTCCAAGAATAACATATTATCGAAATACTGATAATAAAACTTGTTCCAAGATTAGCCTACAAAGTAGTTAAAAAGATTTGACTTTGAGCAAAATTTTACCACTTCTGATTAACCTACCATACTAGGATCCGATAACGCATTCACAATTCTAAACCACTTAAAAGACATTTCAAAAATCATAAAGCCATGATTTAGAGCTTAAAAACGAAGGAGATAAAAATGTAGGGCAGAATCCGTGCATTAAAACACGATGAATAGACGTGCAAAACCTTGAGGAGGCTGCCCTAAATATACATATCGGCCGGGTGAAATTGAGCTCCCACACATTTTTATTATTACGCGAGAACCCATTGGATCGGCCATATATAAAATCTCACAAATCACTAAAGCAGAAATTAAGCATGAGAGAAATAAACATAAAGAGAAAATGTGAGAACTTTCTACGGATGCAAACGATGAAATTCATCAATTGCAGAGACGAAGAAATGACTCGAGATCATTATATGCCCGCAACGGAACTAGAGCGCCATTGTTTCATAAGCTCGCTCTGTTCTCTCAAAGGCAATGTTTGTAAACCTAGCTTCCAAAGTGATCTTATAGAGTCATTTCTCGCAGACCCAGCCTTATCATTTGGGCTTTTACATGTTGGGCCTTATATTTCTGCCCGTAAATAACGGGCTGCTATTTAAGAATTACTCCAATATGTCCTCAATTTTAGTTTTTTAATTTAATTTTTTGAAGACATAAATATCCTAAATTGTCCTGAAATTAAGATTTTTAATTTTAATCTTCAGGACAAAATAAGTACTCCACTGACTAATTCTAAATAGCAGGCCTAAGAATGGTTATTTGCACACTTCCTCCAATTCCAATCCCCACTGTGTCTATGCACAACTGGTCATTTTTTGGACCCCCATATTTAAAGAATAGCCGAAATTTACAAAAATTTTAAAATTCAGTCACCTTAGAGTTTTCAAACTCGGGTATCAAGTTTCAACTACTTTTCAAACACTTGCTATATTACAATTAGCAGTCGTCTCTGATATTATTTTTATTTACTTCTATTTGGTTAATCCTAGTCTTTTAGAACTCTTACTTGTCCTATAGTTATTTTTTAAAGAGGTCATCTTTCGAAATAATTAGTATACTCGTTAATACTAGTATATAATATTTAAAGTAATCTATTCATATACTTTAAATTACTATATAATATTTAAAGAAGATATATTTAGAAAACGTGAATGTTTCCTTCAGCACTTTAGATTATTTACATGAATATTTCTTTTAATCTAGAAGTTTCTAAAGGGGCGCACACATTATGAACTAGACAATCTTCTGTTATTGGAATTGAAGCATCCTGAACAAAATGAATTAGCAATCATTATTCAAATTAAATCTTCACAGAAGAAGACAATAATCAAAGGACTTGTAAAGAATCACATTTCAATTGTATATCTTCGATACATTGCATTGTTTTTATTTGTCATAATGAGCCAAAGCCCTCTGGTGGCCATACCTGTATATATAAAAAAAAAAATAAAAAAAAAATAGCAAATTAGTTCTGCTTACCAGATATTTAAATGTTTACTAAATACATATATCGTCTGATTTTAACACCCCAATATTGTGCATTAATGCCCAAGTACCGATATGAATATTTGATGGGAGTAGATGAATTAGCACGAAGAAGTTATCTAATTAAAGGCAAGTAACCATCATTTAATCAAATCAAAAGACTTCAAAGTAGACGATGGTTATGATAAGAAAACGGCAGCTCTTATCTTGCAATGCTTGGGATGTAAAGACAGATAAACTGCAATTGCATTTGCATATGAACTTGGGGAATATAAAGAGTACATCAGAAAAGGTTAAGGGTTCATGAATATGGCTGTGAAACTAAGGGAGCTAACAACAATTTATCCAAATGACTTTATAAACAGCATAACTAGAAACTGACCAAATCGAAAAGCTCATTCAAACCTTTCAAAAAAAGTAGCAGTCACCAATTTCCAGGCCAAGTAATCAGTCCTGGTTGATTCTTCTTAGGAATAACATTTGTACATTTTAGTTTGTGAAACCTTTTGTTATACCTTTTGCATTCATAGTTTTTCCCCCACAAAAACAATAAACTATTACTTCATCGGAAAAGAATTGCAAGCTTTAGAACCTTTATAAATAGAACTATACAGAAGTTATAACTTCAGCCTCGCTTAGATAGTAAAGGTAATGAAACTTACTCTACACAACACTTTTCCCAGGATGAGACCATAAGGGATTGGCCCGAGTTGCCGCGAATCCTTGGAAGCATAAATATTATCTCCCTGAATCCAAACATGCCCCTTTGGAACCTAGATACCCCCCACATCCAAGACAAATGGAAGGAAGGGAAAAAACTATTAGACTATATAAGGCATCACAAATAAAACTATTATGGAACGAGAAAACAAGATATCACCTCATTCACACAGTAAGCATAGGAATATCACCTCAAGCAAGAATCCAAGCCAGTTTCAAATTGTTATTCTAATAAGAGGAGTCTGGAACCAAAATGATGCAACCTAGTAATATTCAGATTAGTGACAACCCCTTTTCGCGATTTAATTAGTTTTTTGCATTATTTTGCTTCAGGACTCCGTGAACTAGGAGCTATATATCTCAGTTTTAACTACGATAATCCTATAAATGTTCAGTTTAGTTTTGGCAGCTCATTTTCGTGATTAAACTAGTTTACAGCATCATTTTTGGTTCCGGACTCCTAATAAGAGAATCAATATGAAACTGCTAAAAAGCATACAGCATTGAATACAATAAAACTTTAAGCATTTTAGAGAATAACTTCAAATCACATTTTTGTCTTTCCATTTACTTGTGAATGTGGCAGAAAAATCAGATCAGGTACCCTACAAAAATGGAAGGAAACTTGCATTTAAAAAACTGAAGGTGCTCTTGGAAACAACAGTGAGAACCTAAGTGAGTAAGCATAAGGAAGCTTCGTAGTAACATGCCTAATGTAGTGTAGGACGTGTTTCTGGTTTGTTTTAAGCAATATAAAGCACATTATCACAGGTCCTGGCAATTACAATCAGTAAAGAAGACACTGAGATCCAATGACTTAGCACATGACAATTGACAAGGCATTCTTCTACAAACCATATATTAATTAGAACTAGAGTACTTACCAAGGTATTAGCTGACATTTTAGGTCGAATGGATTTTTTTTTTTTTTTTTTTTTTTTTTTTTTTTTTGGAACAGAGGTCTTATGCAGTTCTCTATGCAACCACAAATATGCCTCAACTCAAACTAGTCAAGGTCAACAATGATCCTCTATATCCATTCTGCTTTACCTGGGCTTATCTCATCCAATATTTAGTAATTTATGGAGTTACTAAAACTAGAAGCTCCTCCTCACTCTACCATACAAATCTCTAAAAAGATTATGGGCAAAAATTGAACCTAATGCAAGCATACCAACAACGACTAAGCCTTAACCCAAACAAGTTGGTATCATCTATGGATCCATTGCTTCCACTGTGTTATGTTCTTAACTAATTTCACTTGGATTGTAGGTTTTTCGAGACAACTTCTTTTCATGTGATTTTAAATCTACCTTGTTCTCTTTTAGCACCTTCAATCATTATAGGTCACACTGACGGGCCAACACATTTGGAGGTCTATGTAGGACAAACCATCTCTCACCTCTCGGCTCTCAGTGTATCATAGATTTGGTGCTCTATGGAAGGGTGAAAACTAGCAAGTCAAAAGAGCAAAGGTACAACCTTTTCTCTCATTTGCTTAAATAGAAGCAAAGAGACTTCAAGAGTTAGGAACATTTACTGCAGCAACAGTGTGCTATCAGTTGTTTCAAACTTGGTAGAAATCTAAGGAAGGACAAACTTTTGCATCAATAAGGAAGGAGAAAGACACAGAACATTAGGAAGATTAAAACAGTGAATCTGTATCAAAATGACTACATTGGACTATAGTGGAATATTAAAAAAATCATCAAAAATATAAATTATGCAGCCACAAGTGTTATATAAACTGTGTTAGAAGAATGTATATTTTTGTTTATGCCTTGCTATAACTTCTTCACTGCAACAATGACTTATGCTATATTGTAGAGTAGACATATGGTCTTATAATAAACCAATTAAAAAAATCAGCTGAACTATGGCTCCTAACTTGACAACTATCAGTAATCGATCCAAGAATTGAAAAGGGTATTATTACATAGAAAAAGAGCACACCTTTAAGGTGACATGGCGGTCACTTCTAGCAGGGTCGGCTAGAAAAGTGACAGTATCGCCCTCCATACCAACAATGCGTTTAGTAACAGTCTTTCTAGGGTTATCAGGTGAGCGAACGAGGACTACATCACCTGGTCCCAACTTATCCAACAACGGCGATAAGTGTTCGGCCAGCAAAACATCGCCGGTAAGATTCAGTGTCGGTAGCATACTAGGACCGTAAACCTAAACCAAAAGAACATTCAACAATTAATCTGAAAAGCTTAATTGTTGCCCAAAAATAATGCAGATTAATCGGAGACATACATACATACATACATACATACATACCATGACAGGGGAGCAAATATAGTTGTTGGTGACATGTAATAAGCAGAGGAATTTGGCGACAAGAAGTGATTGTGAAATTCCGTCTTTGGCTTTGGACTTCCATTGACTCAAGTACTGTAACACTCTCATTATCCTCTTCGACCCTCACGGCTGGAACCGCACAAATCAATTTCATGAATTACAAAAAATTAGGATTTGGGCATTGTACCGCACTCCTGTAAGGTTTGTACTATAATTTCTTTTCTTTATGATACGGGTGTCCCTATTTTAACGTAAAACAACCACAGATTGAATTAGGTGTATATTCACTCGATTTGATTCATTTCGGATTCCATCTACGTGTAGTTGATTAATATTATATTATATCTTTATGCATCACTATAAAAAAATTATAATTAATAAAATAATATTATATGGATAAAAAAAGAAAATAATTAGATTACATCCATCCAAATAAAATAGCAAACATTCAGAAAAAGATAAAGGAAGCAAATATACAATATAAACAAATAATAAAATTAGAATTGTATAAGAAAAGTGAATATTTAAGATGAAGAAAATAAGAGAAATTAACAAAAAGAACATGAAGAAAAGAAAGGCTAAAAGGGAATAACGAAAGCATTCCGGGTGTGGTGTATGTAATTTCAACACTTCAACCATGACATATTCGGTCATTTTGTGACTTAGGGTGTCACTTGTTCCTTATGTGACATTTTTGTGGAAACCATTGTAGACATGAACAAAAAATATGAGAGAGTGATTAATTATTAATATTAGTTTGTATAATTTATCTCATATTATAATATTTGAAAATTACACCTCAATAATTTCGACAAGTAACTATAAAAATATAAGAGAGAAAGGTGTTGGGCTGTTGACGCGAATAACTTTGCAAATACAAATATCAAAACTTAAAAATTTGATTGATTTTTTAGGCTTGAAAAATATAATTCTAAATAAAATTATAACTATAGTCAAATATTTAAAACTTGTAATGAATTAATATTACTAATTTCAATCAACAAAAAATAAATCATTTCTTTTAATAAGAATAAATATTAAAATTTTGAATTAACAAATTAAAAAATAAATCACATTCAATTTCTTTCCAAATTCATCATAAGTAAACCCTTTTTCAGTTGACAAAACTTTTAGATACAAAAATTAGATTTTTTATAGGAATAGCATTTGTGGTGGAAAAAATAAAAAAACAATGCAAAATCGATTATAATATAGTAATAAGCATCAACCGCAAAATCCTATAAAACTCTTGAATATATTCATACATATAATCTCATACATAGAAAGTTAAAAACAAAATGAGTAGATTAATTAGAATGTAGCGGTTGAATTTATATTTGTGATTAATCTATTGGAAATAATTTATATGGTATTTCTTATATACTAAAGAAATAGAACAAATTGCATTTTGCTCGTGAGCAAAAAGAAGGCGTCTTCTGTCAATTGAATGAGATGATTAAGAACTTATATGGGATAAAGTTTCTTTCTTTTTTTGAGTTGGCTAAATAGTATCAACAATTATCATATTTAGAAACTTATAATTTTTAACTTTAACTTTTATTTTATAACTCAACTATAATAATATAATATTTATGTAATTCTTTGAAATATTATATTTATTATATATGGTAACACGCGCAATGCGCGTACTTTAAGACTAGTATAATAATAAGTACACCAAAATTAAGATTAAGATATGATTTTAAATTATGTGTTAAGTCAAACATTGTTACTAGTTTGTACGGCCTTGTTTGCAATTCTGATTTTACGACGAATATATTCTCAATAAAACAACCCCTGTCGTCTCAATAAAAAGAGACGAGAACAGCATAATGTAGGTCCTTTGTGATTTTAAAGTTGCAAGTTGCAACATATAACATACAATCTGAAAAAAGAGTTGTTCTACGTTAAAATTGAAGTTTAGCCTCGAGTATCTTTCTCCTGGAGCCTCTTCAACATTTTCCTAATAAATTATCTCACTTTCAGATATGCAGATTATAGACTAAGATGGTTAAAGCACAGAAGAGTTGGCTTCTGTTATAGATAAGCATGTGACACCTCTTCTATATGTCATTTGAGTTCAACAATCCTTAGTATATGAATATATATCACCCAAGAAAACCAAGAGTAAATTGTACATGACATTATTTGTAACGTGGAATTTCTTTAGTATACAACAACAATTAGATTTGACAGTTTATTAGCCAAATTCTAAAGAATGCTAGGACGCAGTATTGCTATATTAGGAGCTTAAGTCCTCAATTACAACCTGTATATCAGTATATAAGCACAGAGAAGCACTTTAATCCTGGTGGCTGTCCTATTGAAATTATAGTGACAGAGTCTTCAACTCAATGCCTCTCCGATATGGTTAGATATAAGCGCTTCTATAGAATGATATAGCCAAGGTGTATAATGTTGCTTTCGTCTATTCAATTCTCTCCAGATTATACTTCACAATTTCCTCAAGTGCTGCTCGGAAAGGACTAGAAGGAAGGCATTTTAGGCTCTGCAGTGCTAAATCAGCTTTCTCCTTTGCCAAATCTTGTGCTCGCTGAATTCCCCCGGTGGTCTTGACTAGATTAATGGCCTCCTCAAGAGAATCAGCATCGCGAAATTCTGATTCAATTATATTCCTAAGTTTTGGCTCTTTCTCTAATGCAAAAAGTACTGGTGCAGTAAGGTTTCCCTTGGCTAAGTCACTTCCAGCTGGCTTCCCCAATTGCACTGCTGATTGAGTGAAGTCCAATATGTCATCAACAACCTGGAACGATAAACCAAGATTCTTCCCATACTGAAACATCTGTTCGCTAATATCACGGTCAACACCACTGAAAATGGCAGCTCCTTTGGTGCTTGCAGCAATCAGGGAGGCTGTTTTATAGTAACTCTTGAGCAAATATTCTTCCAGCTCAACATCACAGTCAAACAGATTAGAAGCCTGCTTTATTTCACCACTTGCAAAGTCTTTAATAACCTGCCACAAAAACCAATAACCACAAATGGTTTGAGGTGCAACGAACTAATATTGATATCAACGTTGCCAATTCTCCAAGATGTACAAACCAAGAAGACCCTAAGATACCTGACTAATGAGCTTTATGACTTCAAGGTTTTCAAGGTTAGCTAGGTACCATGACGACTGTGCAAACATAAAATCACCAGCCAGTACCGCCACTCTAGTACCATATAATTGGTGAACTGTGTCCTTTCCTGGATTGGAATTTTTTTTAAGAGGTCAATTCAAGGAAGCTAAGGAGAAGGTACAATAGAAATTGCAATTAAGAGGAGCAAGTTAGAAGAAGCACAAGGGTAAATGATAGGATTGATGACCACCTGAATGACACAGAGATTTATATTTAGAGCGCTATTATGGAATTAATCATCATTTGATCTAAGCTCAAGTACAAAGGAAGCATCAAACACGACGAAAATTGGTGGTAGAAAGTAGAAACAACAATCTAGTATTATCTGCCTCTACAACCTTGGGAAAGTGAAGACCTAATCCAGTCTTCTTGTTCTTTTCTTAATCTTGATAATGCGCATACCTACTGCAGTCTTGTCATTTTTCACTCTTTTTGTGTGTCTGTGTGTGTCAGGTATACTATTTTCAAAAAACAGTTGTACGGAGTCCAAATATATTTTTAATAAAGCATACAGATCTGACAAATTCTGCAAAGTTTTCAGAAACCCAAAAATGAAATGTATGAAGAATAATTAAACATTGAAGACCTCATCACATGAGCTCTGGCTAATCAAGCATATTTCTAATGAAAAGCATACTGGTTGTCTTTCACGAAAGTAAGTCAAACACATCATGTTTAATAGGAAGACCTCATGCAGATCAATCAGGACAGCATCAATAATAATTACTAAAACACTCGAGAAACAAGCAGCTAGTCAAGGAAGTGCACAAGAGATAGCTTAGAAACGATAAGCCCAAATCACATAGGGATGCAACCATGTCGTACTGTCAAACAACGTTTTCTGAGAGGTTTCTAACCAATAATAAGGTGCTGCATCAGCGTATGTCTGGTTATTCTGTTAATGTCATCTGTCCAGATTGGCCGGTGCCCACAGTAGACTCTAGGACATCTTATTTCTTTAGATATACCTTACTGAAATTCTTCATCAACTGAAATTGCCAAAAGTGAGACTCTTTAAAGGATTGGATATTGTTTTGATAAACTGAGAGCATGCATCACGGCATCATCACAGAATCAGAAAGATGACAATATTTTCTTAGACGTTTTCTTCTACAGATACTTTCCCATAAATTATTATTAAAACTTCATTTTTAAGAACAATAGCATCCACGTTGATGCCTGGAAAGCAATAACCACTGAGAATATACAATAACCTTTTCAGCCACCTGAATAAAGTATTAAACTATAAGCAAGAGTAATAATCATTATTGAGTTTTTAAATAATTGAAGATTTTAAATAATTGAAGACAGTGCATTTGCTGACACAGCAGAGGAGAATGACAAGTTGCTTAAAATGTCTTACCTCTTCGTATGTCACTTTCATCTAACACATCATCATGTATCAAGCTTGCAGTATGGATCATTTCAATGATTTCAGCTAACCTTCTGTGTTCTATGGTCAGTTCCCTGGCAGCAAATTATTTTATAAATATTAGCTAAGCTGATATGTCGCTGTGAGTAGTACAAGAAAGAAAACCAAATAGTGCTTCTCACTTCAAACCAGAAATTGCTGCTGTGGCCCTTGACACTAGGAACACCAAAGCAGGTCTCACCCTTTTGCCACCAGCACCAAAAATCTGCTCCGCTGCAGACATCAAAACTGGATTCTCTGAACCAACAATCTGAAAAATGATTTTCTTAGATACAGAATAGAAGGAAGATAGATTAAAAGTAAATTTGCTGATATATGCCATCTGAACAGTCATGTTGTGTTGATCAAATTAAACAACATAATTTCAAACCCAAACATAGCAAGTGACGATCATTGATATGAAATTTCTTCAGTTATTTGACAGTTGACATCACACTATGTCACCATTAGACATGTGTGCTTATTTATCATGATATACATTTGAGATACTCTCAAACCCAGCTGCACTTATTTCTTATATCAAGTCTTTGAATCATAAATATTAGTAATTAAAACTGTCAAAAAGTAGGACTGGCTTCTTAAAATGAACTTCAGAAGCTCAAGCTATCATTTTGGAGTGATAGCATAATCTATGGTCAATCTTCGAAGGCCAATAACCTGAACATGGTCAAATAAACATATTTAGTGATTCCAGTTCTTCAGCGTCACTACCATGACCATGTACTGGTCCAAAATTGCATCTCTCCTACATCTAGAGCAGTTCATTTGGGATGATCAAATATCAAATAAATTTGTCTAAAAGAATAGGCGTGACTATTTGAAATGATATCCAGAAGCTCAAGATTAAGATATCATTTGGCAGTGTGATACTGTGACTCGTCCTATGGTTAATTCTTCTTAGGCGATAACCCAAATTTGGTCAAATAAACATATTTATTGATTTCTATTACTACTTGATATTCCTTATGCTTCGGTTTTCTTATTATCTTGTTGTTGTTACTGCTTCTCTTTACATCTCTTCTTCGCTGTTGTATTCCTTTTATTCTGCTATGTTTTGTTTTCCTTGAGCCGAGGGTATATCGGAAACAACCTCTCTACCCGCATAAGGTAGGGTAAAGCCTGCATACGAACTACTCTTTTCAGACCCCTCTTATGAGATTACACTGGGTATGTTCTTATTATAAACATACTAATTGATTCCAGTTCGTTATCCTTACTACCATGTAAGGCTGTCCAACGGGACGGGACGGGATGGCCATTTCGTCCCGTTTATCCCGTCCCGCGTCCCTTTTTTTTTGAATTATAGCCGTTGGGCAACGGCTATAATTGGTCATATTTGCCCC
>AWOL01S0075748.1:6942-19000 GCA_000715115.1 Nicotiana otophora | reverse complement strand
GTCCACCTAGTGTTTGATAAAATGCTCAAATGAGCTGGAACCATGAACTCCTTCCTAATTTTTGTTCAATTTTGTTATGTTTTCAAATAGATAGAAGTGGCTAAGATTTTCAAATCATTGTAGTAACTTAAGGAAGCTCAAGGCGAGGTATGTTGGCTAAACTTCTCTCTTTGAATTGAATCCCACGATGTTCTTGTAAGGAGTTGTTCATTATAAATTGACTCTTACGAATAAGCTTGGTGTCGAATATTAAAATTGACTATGTGTTCCGGATATTTTTATCATGTTATGTTATTCTTCGGGAGCAAGTTCAAAGTATGCTTTATGTATTAAAATGTTGTGACTTCAAGTTAAAGCCCAAATGAAAGTTATTGTGCCAAATTGTGTAAGAAATCTCTATGCGCCTAAGTCTCTTAGTTGCTCACATGTGTATATAAAGTCTTGATTTGAAAAGCCTTGTTTTTGATGACCCATGATGATATTTGAAAGTGAAAGAAGGGAGTATGAAATATGAAGTACGGCCAATATGCCAAAATGATATTGCGTTATGGACATTGGTGCGAATGAAATGAATGATATGTAAAAGATTATAAAATGAGTGGTAAATCCTTTTAATAATAAATGCTTTGGGACTATCGTTTAGTCACCGAGGAAGGGTAGGTCAAAATAATCTAACCCCGAAACTACATGTGCCGGTGTAGGAGTGATTGAGGGGTAAATCCCTGTATTAATGTGATGAGGTTGTTTCCCCTTATATGGGATGATATTGATGTGTTGAGATGTTTACAATTAAATGAGATGAGATTATTGCTAGAGAGATGTGATATGATGTCGACCCACACGACATTGTGGTGAGACGGCTTAGCCGATTAGGTCGAGATCGAATGCCATGCCGCGCACATGGTGGTATTGTGAGTAGATGTCTTGGGGTCAGACGGCTTAGCCGATCGGGATGAGATCGGACTCCGTGCTAAAATCACGGTGTTATATCGGTACTAAAGATCTCCCAACTTAAAAAGATTGAAACTTACTTCAAATTTCTCTTTTCCCTAACTTGACACCTTGATACTGTTTGAGTCTCTTATTGATTCATGTTTCCTTCTCCGTTTACTGTTACTCGTTCTATTGAGAGGGTTTTTAGTTTTACATACTAGTACTATTCCATATGTACTAACGTCCCTTTTGCCGGGGGCGATGCATCTTTAATAGATGCAGGTGGTTCCATAGCAGGTGGTATTGATCAGTGATAGCAGCACACCCTCTCCTCAACTGAATTGGTGAGCCCCACTTCATTTCGAGGTCATGTATCTCTTGTCCTTTGTACATAGCATTTTGAGGTATAGCCTGGGCCTTGTTGTCGGCACTGTCGTAGCGCTCTTTTGTTTCTGTTAGAGGCTCCGTAGATATAGTGTGGGTTGTATCATATTTTGGGAACATTAAACTAAAATTGTTGTAATTGTATCACATGTTCCACTTTAACTGCGAACGTATAGTTTACTATTTTTGAGACTTGTTAATGACGTAACTAATGAAAATGAACTGATGTTAATCATATGACCTCTTACTGTCTAATTAATGAAATGTATCTTCTCTTTATTAATGGGTGAATTGGGTAGATGTCATTGTGAAGGCTTGCTCGACCGGGGTATCTCAGTTGAGCGTCGGTCGCGCTCCCCTAGGTCAGGGTGTGACAGGAACCTCCGAGTTCAATTTTGGGCAAACACCTAAGTCAAAAATCACCATACGAATCAGTTGGAACCCTCTAAATACCGTTCCAGAATCGTTTTCACAAAAGTCAAACCTTGGTCATCATTTCTAACTTAAGCTTCTAAACCAAGAACTAATGAATCCAAATCATTCCAAAACTCCTCTTAAATAAAACAATCATCCCCGCAAGTCATGAAACCACAAATACACATACGGAAAGCTTCAAAAGAGGAAACGAAGCTCAAATACACAAAACAAACGGTCGGGTCGTTACATTCTCCCCCTGTTAAACAAACGTTCGTCCTCGAACGAGCGTAGAGACATAACTGAAGTGCCAAAAAGATGAGTTAATGGATATGCATATCATGCTCTGTCTATCAAGTCACCTCCTCAACTGGTTGACCTCTCCATTAAACCTTCACTTAAGAAATGTTCTTTGACCTCAACTTCCGGACCTGCCTGTCCAATATAGCCACTGATTCCTCAACATAGGTCAAATCCTTGTCCAATTGGACTGAGCTGAAATCTAATACATATGACGGATCACCATAATACTTCTAGAGCATGAAAACATGGAACACGGGGTGAACTCTCGATAAGCTGGGTGGCAATGCAAGTCTGTATAGACCACCTCACCAACTCTCTCAAGGATCTCAAAAGGACAAATATACCGATGGCTCAACTTACCCTTCTTCTCGGACCTCATCACACCCTTCATGGATGAAATTTTGAGCAGAATTCTCTCACCCACCATGGATGCCACATCACGAGCCCTCATATATGCATAACTCTTATGCTGGGACTGCGTTGTACAAAGCCGATTCTGAATCAACTTCACATTCTCCAGAGCATCTCAAGCCAACTCAGTGCCCAATAATCTAGCCTCCCCAGGATTAAACCATCCAACCAGAGAATGACATCGCCTCCCATATAAGGCTTCATAAGGAGTCATTTGGAAGCTCGACTGATAGCTGTTATTGTAGGCGAACTGTGCGAACGGTAGAAACTGATCCCATGAACCCCCAAAATCAATAAGACATGCACGTAACATCTCCTCCAAGATCGGAATGGTGCGCTCAGACCGTCCATCCATTTGGGAATGAAATGTCGTACTAAGCTCGACCTATATATCCAACTCACGCTGCACGACTCTCCAAAAATACGATGTAAACTGTGTACCACGATCGGAGATAATAGACACCAGCACACCATGAAGATGAACAATCTCATGATGATAAATCCGAGCCTGCTACTTTGAAGAGTAGGTAGTCATGACTGGAATGAAGTGTGCAGACTTGCTTAGTCTGTCCACAATATTCCACACTGTGTCAAATCTTCTCAAGGTCCGTGGAAGTCCAACTACAAAATCCATGGTGATACGCTCCCACGTACACTCCGTAATATAGAGCCTCTAAAGCAAACTACCCGATCTCGGATGCTCATACTTCACCTGCTGATAGTTAAAACAATGAGCTACATACTCAACAATATCCTTCTTCACCCTCTGCCACCAATAGTGGTGCCTCAAGTTCTGGTACATCTTTGCGGCACCCGAACAGATGGAATACCGCGACCTATGGGCCTCCTCAAGTATCAACCCATATAATCCATCCACATCTCGAACACAGATCTGACCCTATAGCCTCAAAACCCCATCATCACCAATAGTAACCTCCTTGGCATCACCGTGTTATACCGTGTCCTTAAGGGCGAGCAAGTGTGGATCATTATACTAACGTGCCTTGATGTGCTTAAACAAAGAAGATCATGAAACCACGCAAGCAAGAACCCGCTAGGATCCAAAACATCCAACCTCACGAACCTATTGGCCAAAGCTCGAACATCCAAAGCTAAATGTCTCTCCCCAACTGGAATATAAGCAAGACTATCCATGCTTCCAATCTTTTTACTCAAAGCATCGGCTACCACATTGGCCTTCCTGATATGATAAAGAATGGTGATATCATAGTCCCTTAGTAGCTCTAACCACCTATATTGACTCAAGTTCAAATCCTTTTGCTTGAATAGGTGCTGTAAACTCCTGTGATCCGTGAACACCTCACATGATACACTGTAAATCTTCAGTCCATGAACAATGCTTGCCAACTCCAAATCGTCCACTGTGTAGTTCTTCCCATTGGGATTCAAATGAAGCAAATCATAAGCAATCACTCTACCCTCCTACATCAAAACACACCTAATGCCAATCCGTGAAGCATCACACGAAACTGTATAAGAACCTGATGTTTAAGGCAAAACTAGAACTAGAGCTGTAGTCAAGAAAATCTTGAACTTCTGAAAGCTCTCCTCATACTCGTCAGACCACCTTAATGGGGCACCCTTCTGGGTCAATCTAGTCAAAGGAGCTGCGATGGAAAACCCCTCCACAAAACAGCGATAATACCCAGCTAAGCCTAGAAAACCCCGGATCTTAGTAGCAGAAGATGGTTTGAGCCAACGTTGAACTACATCCACCTTCTTCGGATCCACCTTAATCCCCTCATTGGACACCACGTGGGCCAAAAATGCCATTGAATCAAGCCAAAACTCACACTTAGAGAATTGAGCATATAGCTTCTTCTCCCTCAAAGTCTGGAGCATGATCCTCAAGTGCTGCTCATGATCCTCCCGGCAGCGAGAATACACCTATATATCATCAATGAACACAATGATGAAGGAATCAAGATATGGCTAGAACACGTTGTTCATCAAGTGCATAAAGGTTGTTGGGGTATTGGTCAGCCCAAAAGACATCACCAAAAACTTACAGTGACCATAGCGAGTCTTGAAAGCCGTCTTTAGAATATTTGAATCTCAGATCTTCAGCTGATGATACGCCAACATCAAGTCAATCTTCGAGAATACCTTAGCACTCTAAAGCTGATTGAACAAATCATCTATACACGGTAGTGGGTACTTGTTCTTGACTGTAACCTTATTCAACTTCATGTAATCAATACACATCCTCATATAGACATCTTTCTTATTCACAAATAGAATCGGAGCACCCCAAGGCGAAACACTCAGTCTGATGAAACCCTTATAGACCAACTCCTGAAGTTGTTCCTTTAATTCCTTCAACTCCACTGCTGTCAGGTGATATGGTGTAATAAAGATGGGTTGAGTGTCCGGCACCAAGTCAATACGAAAATTGATATCCCTACGGGTGGCATGCCTGGTAGGTCTTCTGGAAACACATGTGGGAAATCTCCCACTAACAGAACTCACTCAACAAAAGGAGTATTAGCAATGTCATACCTCACAAAGGCTACGTATGCCAAGCACCTCTTCCCATCCATCTGTTGTGCCTTCAGAAAGGACACCACCCTACTCGAAACATGACCTAATGTACCTCTCCACTCTAACCTCGACAACCCTGGCATAACCAATGTCACGATCTTAGCGTGAGAATCCCAAATAGCATGACAGGGAAACAACCAATCCATGCCCAAAATCACGTCAAAGTCAACCACATTGAGCAGCAGAAGGTCATCCCTTGTCATAACCCCTGATAGTGACCAAACAGGACTGATAAAAACGGTCTGCCACAATAGAATCCCCCACAGGCGTGGACACAAAAATAGGAGTACTCAAAGAATCACGAAATACATCCAAATATGTAGCAAAATAGGATGATACATACGAATAAGTGGAACCCAAATCAAATAAAATTGATTTATCTCTATAACAAATAGGAACAATATATGTGATGAAATCATCTGATGCAACAGCCTCAGTTGTCACGACCCAAACCAATGGGCCGTGACGGGCACCCTTTACCTTACTCAACCGAGTACCAACATAACATATCTTTATTATTACATCATCATAGGTAAGTGGGCCAGAAGGAGCGTTATGAGATAAACATAGTAACCATGAGGGAATATCCGATATAGAACGACCCAACCTGATATAGAAACTCATACCTGTGACATACCGGGCTATAAGGCCAATGTGATCCATTATATACTCAAAACATAGGCCGACAAGGCCATACACTCCGTATACATGACATATGTCTACAAGCCTCTAAGAGCACATAAATATCATAAAGGTCGGGAAAGAACCTCGCCATACCAATCAACACATGTCCTAATCATACGGACCAAATAGTAACTTCGCAGCAAATGGAGCGCACCAACATCTTCTGCTGAGCTAATAGCCTACTTGGAGGACTCTCAACCTGTCTATCAGGACCTGCGGGCATGAAATGCAGCATCCCCAGGAAAAAGGGACGTCGGTACAAATAATGTACCGAGTATGTAAGGAATAAAAATCAATAAATAATAGACATGAGAGAATCATGGAGTAAAAGACTCGACATGTAAGTCCGAATAACTATGTGAATCATTAATATTTACAACGTCATGCGTATGCATATAAATGTCATACCATGCTTAGGTATATGTGTTCATAACATCATCAAGCCTCTGAGGGCATCCCATCATATCATCTCGACCACTGTGGGCAAATCATCAACGTATACCAGCTGATCAGGTGGTGGTGCGTATATTACGCCGTAACCTTTTCCCATATCCCATATACATATAATATATGCGTATATAATGCCATCTGGTCATGGGTCAATGTACATGTATAAATGCATGAAATGCATAAGATTTCTCGGTATGTCATAAAAATCAATATGCCTTCCGGATAAACTTTATCAAATACGTATTTTTCTGAGACCCATGAACAGAAGATATAATAATAATTTACATGGGGAATCAAGAATATATACACCCGTAGTATTTCTATGAATAGAGTCATTTATGAAAGTTGCGTATTTTACTCGTATCATTTGTATCGTTTGGATTATGCCAAAAGAAAGAAGGGATAGTCTTAACATACCTGGACCGATTATGTTTGCAATCCCTCTAACCTACGTCTTTTGCGAAAAACACGTAACGACGGATCGAAGTAGGGGAAAACCGTATGATATTCTTGAGAAAGATTGCACCGTACTCCCTTAGAATTGCAAAATCCCATTGCTATTATGCTAAGAAGTCTCGTATGAATTATTTTTCAAGAAAACTCACGTTACTACCATTCAAATGCTTGTATGAATTGTTGAAGCATTTTCATCCGTTACTTAGTATTAGTAAGTAATGACCATCTTCATTAGAGAAGCCTTTTGTATTTAGTGGGTGTGGGCCCCACTTATGTGTGACTAACCACAAAATCCTCTAAATAAGCCACCACCTCCTTAAGCATATGACTAGATGTCAACTTGCTGCCAACTTTCCAAAATCCCACGTGGATTGTCATCCCCCTTATAATTATCCAAGAAATCTCACTTAAATATTTATCCACAAAATTCAATAATTAACCAATTACCCACATAATTAAGAACTACCTCAAATTACTTAAAATACTACTCAATTTTAATACACTTTGTACACCTTACTATTATGGTCATGTGGTACCTTGTATGGCACTAATCCATAAATACCGGGTATTATAGCTCGGACCGTAGTTTATCCCAACATGTCAAACTTTGACGAAAATTCATTTTCTTTGATTTGCTTACCCTCTCACCTTCACGAATTTACTCATCACTTGTTTGAAATAGCAAAATACTTATAATCCCAAAATAATCTCATTCCCGAATTTACGTCGATTAACTTACGACGTACAAAAATGCGGGATGTAACATCTTATTTCTAAGCTTTCATCAATGTATTTATGGCGTACTTTCACGTACGAAAATATGGGGTGTAACGTCATACTCCCCTTTGGAACATTCGTCCTCGAATGTTGATTTATGCACTTATCATTCTCATAACCTATAGCTCTTACGAATACTTTACTACTCCTCTTGCCATNAACGTATACCAGCTGATCAGGTGGTGGTGCGTATATTACGCCGTAACCTTTTCCCATATCCCATATACATATAATATATGCGTATATAATGCCATCTGGTCATGGGTCAATGTACATGTATAAATGCATGAAATGCATAAGATTTCTCGGTATGTCATAAAAATCAATATGCCTTCCGGATAAACTTTATCAAATACGTATTTTTCTGAGACCCATGAACAGAAGATATAATAATAATTTACATGGGGAATCAAGAATATATACACCCGTAGTATTTCTATGAATAGAGTCATTTATGAAAGTTGCGTATTTTACTCGTATCATTTGTATCGTTTGGATTATGCCAAAAGAAAGAAGGGATAGTCTTAACATACCTGGACCGATTATGTTTGCAATCCCTCTAACCTACGTCTTTTGCGAAAAACACGTAACGACGGATCGAAGTAGGGGAAAACCGTATGATATTGTTGAGAAAGATTGCACCGTACTCCCTTAGAATTGCAAAATCCCATTGCTATTATGCTAAGAAGTCTCATATGAATTATTTTTCAAGAAAACTCACGTTACTACCATTCAAATGCTTGTATGAATTGTTGAAGCATTTTCATCCGTTACTTAGTATTAGTAAGTAATGACCATCTTCATTAGAGAAGCCTTTTGTATTTAGTGGGTGTGGGCCCCACTTATGTGTGACTAACCACAAAATCCTCTAAATAAGCCACCACCTCCTTAAGCATATGACTAGATGTCAACTTGCTGCCAACTTTCCAAAATCCCACGTGGATTGTCATCCCCCTTATAATTATCCAAGAAATCTCACTTAAATATTTATCCACAAAATTCAATAATTAACCAATTACCCACATAATTAAGAACTACCTCAAATTACTTAAAATACTACTCAATTTTAATACACTTTGTACACCTTACTATTATGGTCATGTGGTACCTTGTATGGCACTAATCCATAAATACCGGGTATTATAGCTCGGACCGTAGTTTATCCCAACATGTCAAACTTTGACGAAAATTCATTTTCTTTGATTTGCTTACCCTCTCACCTTCACGAATTTACTCATCACTTGTTTGAAATAGCAAAATACTTATAATCCCAAAATAATCTCATTCCCGAATTTACGTCGATTAACTTACGACGTACAAAAATGCGGGATGTAACATCTTATTTCTAAGCTTTCATCAATGTATTTATGGCGTACTTTCACGTACGAAAATATGGGGTGTAACGTCATACTCCCCTTTGGAACATTCGTCCTCGAATGTTGATTTATGCACTTATCATTCTCATAACCTATAGCTCTTACGAATACTTTACTACTCCTCTTGCCATCTAGGCAACTGTTCTGTGAATGAATCCCAAACGCAAGGGCATTCCCCCTTTAGGCCTCTTTTTCACACCACGACTCGTGGTCGGAATAATTCCAATCTTGTAACTGTTGCTATCTTTTATCATGCAGCCTGTACGACTTTGACTTTGTAAGTGCGCCTATGCGACTCTTCTCTCCTTTTTCCTCCAGCTTTTAGCCAATCCCTAGGCCTCATTTTGTGAACATATACATAGCTTAATAAGATGTCCCTCTGGGAATCTATAAGTACAATGAAGTTCTTCGCTCGATACTTTGTTGAAATTATGAATATTGTTATATCTTATTTCATAGACCCGGTTATCTATTCGTATGACTTTACTGCATCTAAGTAGGTCATACTATACCATAACTCTTACTTCGATTTATCGTTACTGAGCTCTGCTACCAAACTCCAGGTTACTCTCTCGCTGCGTATCATGTATGTATAAATCTAAGTCCTTTAATGCTTCTTCATTACTGTATATCTTAAGAATGGCAGCCTGATCTCATCTCATACTGTTGTAACATTTATCCATCCATTGTTGATTCAACTCAATGTTGATCTACAATCTACCACTGATAACTTGAAACCTCTTACATAATCACTAGGGCTCATGCTACATTGAGGAACATTTGGAGTGATTTTCCGAACCCACCTGGGGGTGATACCCTACTTTCATAACCGTATTTCATAGCATCCCAACGTGATTCATCTTATGGGTGGGGGTATTCTAATCCTGTGCCGTCCATGAAATCAAATCATTACTCAATCGAAGGCCCAAACGTCATCCTTCACCTATCACCATTACACCCTTATTTTACTATCAGGGCAGCATTCCATCTCTTCTAAATGCTATTAGTCTTAGACTCCTTTGAGTTCATTCAGGCTATACTAAGCTTTCTATAACTTAGGGAAACCATCGGCTCTCTTGTTTTCATGGGCTTAATCCCAAGGGCTTATCCATTCTCGTCACCTTCTCACTCGCCCTTTTTATTCCTTACTCTTGTCTTCCTAAAACCTTGTCTCTTTACCATACTTTAGTTTGCGACCCACACATATCTCTTTCTACTACTCGCAACCTTCCTTCAACTTGCTTACATCATAGATTTCCTTGTGTTATTCTGGAACATCAAGCGAGATATCACATCGTCTCTAACTCTTCTTTACTCTCTTGACTAGATCTCTTGGTACCTGGAAACTATAGGCTAGAAGATATTCCACTTACGACGCAGCTATCATTCCTGGATACTGAATTCCCAGCGCTTCTATCCCTCTATCTGCAGTATGGATTATTCGCAACTTTCTGCATTTGAGTATCTCGTACGTTGTTCACCTTTACCTTATTTACCTTAAAATCTTGCATCACATATTCTATCTCTTTTATGACCTTGCTTTCACACAGGTATAATTCACATCCACAACTTGAAGCTCTCTTATAATACTTGCACCTCTGGTGCATACACAATCCGGTGGGAGCTTCATACTGACTTCTTGTGAGGCTGGTACTCTTCTAACTGGATTTATCGTAGAGCCGTTATAGAATATGGCTACTACACTATCTCTCTTGTACCTCTGATATTTAAGAGTGATCCTGCAATGTTCTCAATCACGAGGTCTATAATTTTCTGGGTCCAATAATCAGACTCATGATTTACTTGGTTGATGTAACTCTTTAGTTTCCTCTTCCTTCTGATCAGCCTTTATGTAGGCTTAAGCTATCTTCCGATTTACAGCTCCTGGTATTAGTTATTACTTTAACCTTTCATGGATNAACCTTTCATGGACGCTATGGAATATCCATGAAACAATCTTCTAACGATTTAATCCTTTGTCTATGACCTGGACTCAATTCTTTCTTTTAACTTATACCAAAGTCTTCTACGGCTGTATGATTGTCAACATATATGCTGCATGGATAATACTTCTAAATCTTAAGTGCATTCATAATGTAACTAACTCTAGATCATTGATCGAATAATTCCTTTCGTTCCTTCTCAGCTTTCTTTAAATGTAGGCAGTTACTTTTCCTGGTCTTTATGCCCCTTGTTGCATGCATACTTAACTTATCTTAGTGCCCATATATATTGGAATTCCATACCACTCATATGATCTTGAATATCACTTCTGATTGTTTTTACTTCTTGTCCGTTAGCCACGGTAGGTGCCACTTTCTTATGGAGTGCATACAACGTTGTTGTGAGACTATTGTTATAAGATCACTTCCTCTTTAGGTCACTGAGCTTAGGTTGAAGCCTTCTTCCTTATTTCCTCAGCTAGTCTTTCGTTGTAGTACTAAGGGAAGACCCTCTGACTCTTCTAAAGATGCAAGCTTATTACATCGTATACCCGATAGAATTTTTGATGTTCGTACTTACCTTTACTTAACCTTAGTTACTTACCTCCACGCTCATGTGCTCGTACAGTTGCTTCTGAACTGAAGTTTTGATTGTATTCCCAGTGGTACTCTCTTTTATCTCCATAATACTCATACGTTACCTTTAACTACCCCAGCTCATATCTGAATATTTCTCAAGGATCACGATATCATTATCTACGAGACTAGATCGCTATGTTGGGGTTCACTATGTTTATCTTGCACGATCTGCTGATTTGTCTGTATCTTCTTGTCTCGCCATAACTAGGCTCTTCTTGAATCAACTGCTAATTATTTGTTGGCCCATTCTCATATCAACATTCCACATAATCTTTCTTGGGTTATTTCCTTTGTCTTAACTTACGTCTCGCACTCGCTCCTTATTTATCAATAATATCNAAACAAGTAATTTTTAAACCTGGAGATTTAGTTTGGGTTCACTTTAGAAAGGAGAGATTTCCCTCCAAAAGGAAGTCAAAGTTGCACCCTAGAGGAGATGGCCCATTTCAAGTCCTTGAAAGGATTGGAGACAATGCTTACAAGCTGGACCTACCTGGTGAGTTCCAAGTAAGTGCTACATTCAATGTTGCTGACTTGTCTTTGTTTGATGTAGGATCGAATTCGGGGACGAATTCTTTTCAAGAAGAGGGGAATGATAGCATCAAGGACAAGGATAGAGTTTTGGAAGCTCCAAGGCCATTTACAAGATCTCAAGCTAAAGAGTTGTACTCTAAGGTTGCTGGACTTCAATGGCAAATAAAGAAGCATTTGATTATAGAGGAAGAG
>AWOL01S0075730.1:27306-45383 GCA_000715115.1 Nicotiana otophora | reverse complement strand
ATTTTCTCTGATATTTTCATATGCATGTTCTTCCACCCATTTAGAAAAATAATCAGTCATAAATAAAATAAATTGGGCCTTACCGGGCACCTGTGGAAGGGGGCCAACGATATTCATCCCCCATTTCATGAACGGCTATGGTGACAAAACCGAATATAGCGGCTCTCCGGCTCGATGAATCATTGGATCATGTCTTTGGCATCCATCGCATTTTCGAACGAACTCTTTTGAGTCTTTTTTCATGTCGATCCAGTAGTAACCGACTCTGATTATTTTTCGAACCAATAATTCGGCGGGCGAGTGATTTCCACAGGTACCTTCGTGGATTTCCCTCAAAACGTATTTGGTATCTCCCTGTCCCAAACATATCGCCATTGGGCCATCGAACGTTCTTCTAACTAAGGTTCCATTCGTGGATAAACTAAACTGGGTTGCTTTTGTACATAGGGGCCTCAATTATTTTGGGTCCGAGAATAGTTTTCTGGTCCTGAGATATTCCACGTACTTATTCCTCCAGTCCCAAGTTAGGCTTGTGAATTGATCTCGACGTGGCCTTGTTCCACCATCGATCTCATAAGCCGCACAATTTCTCCCGAGTTGATCTCGTTGTCTTCAACCGACGATCCCAAGTTAGCGAGGGCATCAACTTCGTTGTTTTGATCCCAAGGTACATGTTACAAAGCCCATTCTTTGAATCGATGTAATGTCACCTGTAACTTGTCCAAGTATTTTTGCATTCATTCTTCTCTCACCTAGAATGTCCCATTAACCTGGTTTACCACAAGGAGTGAATCGCACTTAACTTCGATCACCTCTGCCCCCAAGCTTTTAGCTAATTCAAGGCCTGCAATCATGGCCTCATATTCGGCCTCGTTGTTAGTCAATTTCACGGTCTTAATAGATAGCCTAATTATATTACTTGTCGGTGGCTTTAGTACGATGCCAAGTCCGGACCCTTTTGCGTTTGAGGCTCCGTCCGTGAAGAGGGTCCATATTCCCGAAAAAGTCCCCGAGTTAATCAATAACTCTCTTTCGACCACGGGTATTAAGGCCGACGTAAAGTCGGCCACGAAATCTGCCAAAATTTGTGACTTAATGGCGGTCCGGGGCCGGTACTCAATATCGTAACCACTTACTTCCACGGCCCATTTGGCCAATAGGCCTGAGAGTTCGGGTTTATGCATAACATTCCTTAACGGGTAAGTTGTTACGACACATATGGGGTGACATTGGAAGTATGGTTTTAGTTTCCTAGAGGCGCTCAGCAAGGCGAGCGCCAGTTTTTCTAGATGAGGGTACCTAGTTTCTTCCTCACCTAAGGTCCTACTAACATAATAGATCGGAAATTGCATACCTCGTTCTTCCCGAACTAGGACTCCACTTACCGCTATCTCCGAGACCGCTAAGTACAAGTATAGTTGTTCGTCTGTATTTGGTGTGTAAAGCAGCGGTGGGCTCGATAAGTATCTTTTGAGCTTCTCCGGAGCTCGTTGACATTTAGGAGTCCATGAGAAGTTATTCTTCTTTTTCAACAGTGCGAAGAATCGGTGGCTCTTGTCGGACAACCTCGAGATAAATCGCCCCAGAGTGGCTATGCGCCCGGTTAGCCTTTGCACGACCATTACGTTGTCTACGACTGTGATATCTTCTATGGCTTTGATCTTGTCGGGGTTGATCTTGATTCCTCGGTTGGATATCATGAACACGAGGAATTTACCCGATCCAACTCCGAATGCACATTTTTTCGGGTTCAGCTTCATATTGTATTTCTTCAATATGCTGAAGGTTTCCTGTAAATGTTTTAAATGGTCCTCTGGTCATAGGGACTTAACCAACATATCCTCAATGTAAACTTCCATCGATTTTCCTATTTGTTCTTCGAATATCCGATTTACTAAGCGTTGGTATGTGGCACCAGCATTTTTAAATCCAAACGGCATTACATTATAACAATATGTGCCGTATTTAGTGATGAAGGAGGTTTTTTCCTGATCATCTGGGTCTATTCGTATTTGGTTGTACCCGGAATAGGCATCGGGAAAACTGAGGATCTCGTGGTCGGCCGTGGTATCGATCATACGGTCGATGTTGGGCAAAGAAAAAGATTCTTTGGGGCATGCTTTATTCAAAACTTTGTAATCTACACACATTCTTAGTTTATTCTCATTTTTATGGACTACCACTATGTTTGCTAACCAATCCGGGTATTTAACCTCCCGTATGGACCCTATTTTAAGGAGTTTAGATACCCCGTCCTTGATAAAAGCATGTTTGACCTCGGACTGAGGCCTCCTCTTCTGCTTGACCTGATTGATTTTCAGGTCTAGGATTAGTTTGTGGGTGGTTATCTCCGGTGGGATCCATGTAATATAAAGATAGGATCAAGCGAAACAATCTATATTAGTTATAAGGAATTGAATAAGTTTTTTCCTGAGCTCGGGAGTTAACCCCATACCCAGGTATACCTTCCGATCGGGCAGATGCCCAGCCAATATAACATGTTCCAGCTCTTCGACTGTTGATTTGGTTGCGTCGGAGTCATCGAGGATTATAAAAGATCGGGGGATCCCGTAATCATCGTCTTCATAAGTCCCCTGCTTATCCGATTGGGTCGTGGCCGGTGTCGGTGACTGCTATTTGGCCTCTTGGTTTGCGCCCAAATTTGGTTCCTTCGATATTGTGAGTACTGATATTGGAATCACTTCTTTGACTGCAAACATCTCTTTTGTGGCCAGTTATTCCCCGTAGAGTGTCTTAATCCCTTTCGGTGTTGGGACTGTTGTGGACCCATGGCCTTCCGAGAAGGGCATTGTACCTCATGTATCCTTCGATCACATAAAACTTAGCCTCTCGTATGGTTTCAATGATATTGACCGGTAACGTTATCTCCCCCTTAGAGGTTTCACATGCCATATTGAAACCGTTTAGAATTCGGATTGTAGGCATGACTTTGTCTCGTAGACCGAGCTANCATCCTTTGTAGGTTGCTTGCAAGTGTCAGTTTGAAATAAAAAAAGAAAAATAAAAGAATTGGGGTCATACCTTAGGAATAGTATTACTTTAAGTGAGATATATTCTAGTTGTTCGGTAATTGCTCACTGTTTATTGTTCCATGCTTGTAGGATCCTTTTCCGGTGATCTCGATAATTTGGTACGGTCCTTCCCAATTTGGCCCCAATTTTCCTTCGTTCGGGTTTCGGGTGTTCAATGTAACTTTTATTAATACTAAGTCCCCAATATTGAAATATCGAAGGTTGGCCCTTCAATTATAATATCTCTCGATCCGCTGTTTTTGGGCTGCGAACCGGATAAGGGCGGCTCCGTGCCTTTCATCTAATAGTCCCAGGCTCGTACTCATAGCCTCGTCATTCGATTCCTTTGTTGCATGTCGGAATCTGATGCTTGGTTCTCCGACCTCAACCGGTATTAAAACTTCGGTGCTATAAACCAAAGAAAATGGTGTGGATTCGGTACTGGACTTCGAGGTTGTACGGTATGCCTATAGGACCTTAGGTAGCATTTCTTTCCATTTTCCTTTGGCGTCGATCAACCTCTTTCTGAGGTTTTGGATTATGGTTTTGTTGGGGGATTCTGCTTGCACGTTCCTACCGGGGTGGTAAGGAGTGGATAAGATCCATTTTATCTTATGGTCTTCAAGAAACTTGCTTACTTTGTTGCCAATAAACTATTTTTCGTTGTTGCACACAATCTAGGCCGGTATTCCAAATCGACATATAATGTGATCCCAGATAAAATCGATGACTTTATTTTCTCTGATATTTTCATATGCATGTTCTTCCACCCATTTAGAAAAATAATCAGTCATAAATAAAATAAATTGGGCCTTACCGGGCACCTGTGGAAGGGGGCCAACGATATTCATCCCCCATTTCATGAACGGCTATGGTGACAAAACCGAATATAGCGGCTCTCCGGCTCGATGAATCATTGGATCATGTCTTTGGCATCCATCGCATTTTCGAACGAACTCTTTTGAGTCTTTTTTCATGTCGATCCAGTAGTAACCGACTCTGATTATTTTTCGAACCAATAATTCGGCGGGCGAGTGATTTCCACAGGTACCTTCGTGGATTTCCCTCAAAACGTATTTGGTATCTCCCTGTCCCAAACATATCGCCATTGGGCCATCGAACGTTCTTCTAACTAAGGTTCCATTCGTGGATAAACTAAACTGGGTTGCTTTTGTACATAGGGGCCTCAATTATTTTGGGTCCGAGAATAGTTTTCTGGTCCTGAGATATTCCACGTACTTATTCCTCCAGTCCCAAGTTAGGCTTGTGAATTGATCTCGACGTGGCCTTGTTCCACCATCGATCTCATAAGCCGCACAATTTCTCCCGAGTTGATCTCGTTGTCTTCAACCGACGATCCCAAGTTAGCGAGGGCATCAACTTCGTTGTTTTGATCCCAAGGTACATGTTACAAAGCCCATTCTTTGAATCGATGTAATGTCACCTGTAACTTGTCCAAGTATTTTTGCATTCATTCTTCTCTCACCTAGAATGTCCCATTAACCTGGTTTACCACAAGGAGTGAATCGCACTTAACTTCGATCACCTCTGCCCCCAAGCTTTTAGCTAATTCAAGGCCTGCAATCATGGCCTCATATTCGGCCTCGTTGTTAGTCAATTTCACGGTCTTAATAGATAGCCTAATTATATTACTTGTCGGTGGCTTTAGTACGATGCCAAGTCCGGACCCTTTTGCGTTTGAGGCTCCGTCCGTGAAGAGGGTCCATATTCCCGAAAAAGTCCCCGAGTTAATCAATAACTCTCTTTCGACCACGGGTATTAAGGCCGACGTAAAGTCGGCCACGAAATCTGCCAAAATTTGTGACTTAATGGCGGTCCGGGGCCGGTACTCAATATCGTAACCACTTACTTCCACGGCCCATTTGGCCAATAGGCCTGAGAGTTCGGGTTTATGCATAACATTCCTTAACGGGTAAGTTGTTACGACACATATGGGGTGACATTGGAAGTATGGTTTTAGTTTCCTAGAGGCGCTCAGCAAGGCGAGCGCCAGTTTTTCTAGATGAGGGTACCTAGTTTCTTCCTCACCTAAGGTCCTACTAACATAATAGATCGGAAATTGCATACCTCGTTCTTCCCGAACTAGGACTCCACTTACCGCTATCTCCGAGACCGCTAAGTACAAGTATAGTTGTTCGTCTGTATTTGGTGTGTAAAGCAGCGGTGGGCTCGATAAGTATCTTTTGAGCTTCTCCGGAGCTCGTTGACATTTAGGAGTCCATGAGAAGTTATTCTTCTTTTTCAACAGTGCGAAGAATCGGTGGCTCTTGTCGGACAACCTCGAGATAAATCGCCCCAGAGTGGCTATGCGCCCGGTTAGCCTTTGCACGACCATTACGTTGTCTACGACTGTGATATCTTCTATGGCTTTGATCTTGTCGGGGTTGATCTTGATTCCTCGGTTGGATATCATGAACACGAGGAATTTACCCGATCCAACTCCGAATGCACATTTTTTCGGGTTCAGCTTCATATTGTATTTCTTCAATATGCTGAAGGTTTCCTGTAAATGTTTTAAATGGTCCTCTGGTCATAGGGACTTAACCAACATATCCTCAATGTAAACTTCCATCGATTTTCCTATTTGTTCTTCGAATATCCGATTTACTAAGCGTTGGTATGTGGCACCAGCATTTTTAAATCCAAACGGCATTACATTATAACAATATGTGCCGTATTTAGTGATGAAGGAGGTTTTTTCCTGATCATCTGGGTCTATTCGTATTTGGTTGTACCCGGAATAGGCATCGGGAAAACTGAGGATCTCGTGGTCGGCCGTGGTATCGATCATACGGTCGATGTTGGGCAAAGAAAAAGATTCTTTGGGGCATGCTTTATTCAAAACTTTGTAATCTACACACATTCTTAGTTTATTCTCATTTTTATGGACTACCACTATGTTTGCTAACCAATCCGGGTATTTAACCTCCCGTATGGACCCTATTTTAAGGAGTTTAGATACCCCGTCCTTGATGAAAGCATGTTTGACCTCGGACTGAGGCCTCCTCTTCTGCTTGACCTGATTGATTTTCAGGTCTAGGATTAGTTTGTGAGTGGTTATCTCCGGTGGGATCCATGTAATATAAAGATAGGATCAAGCGAAACAATCTATATTAGTTATAAGGAATTGAATAAGTTTTTTCCTGAGCTCGGGAGTTAACCCCATACCCAGGTATACCTTCCGATCGGGCAGATGCCCAGCCAATATAACATGTTCCAGCTCTTCGACTGTTGATTTGGTTGCGTCGGAGTCATCGAGGATTATAAAAGATCGGGGGATCCCGTAATCATCGTCTTCATAAGTCCCCTGCTTATCCGATTGGGTCGTGGCCGGTGTCGGTGACTGCTATTTGGCCTCTTGGTTTGCGCCCAAATTTGGTTCCTTCGATATTGTGAGTACTGATATTGGAATCACTTCTTTGACTGCAAACATCTCTTTTGTGGCCAGTTATTCCCCGTAGAGTGTCTTAATCCCTTTCGGTGTTGGGACTGTTGTGGACCCATGGCCTTCCGAGAAGGGCATTGTACCTCATGTATCCTTCGATCACATAAAACTTAGCCTCTCGTATGGTTTCAATGATATTGACCGGTAACGTTATCTCCCCCTTAGAGGTTTCACATGCCATATTGAAACCGTTTAGAATTCGGATTGTAGGCATGACTTTGTCTCGTAGACCGAGCTATTCCACGACCCTCGACCGAATGATGTTGGTCGAGCTACCTGGATCAATCAACACACGTTTAATTCGAGTTTTATTTACGAGTACAGATATTACCAGTGCATCATTGTGAGGCTGTACGATCCCTTCCGCATCCTCGTCGCTGAAAGATAAAATTCCTTCCGGTACATAGTCTCGAGTTCCTTTCTCCCTAGTGATGGATACTTTGGTGCGTTTCAACATTGGCCCTTGTGGGATATCGACTACACCGATGATCATATTTATGATGTGTTGAGGTTCGGTATCTTCTTGTCCTGTCTGTTTGTTAGAATCCCTGTTTCTAAAGTGGTTCTTAGCTCGGTCGCTCAAGAATTCTTGAAGGTGCCCATTGCTGAATAAATGGCCACTTCTTCTCTCATCTGTCGACAATATTCTATTCTATGGCCGTGAATGCCATGTTATTTGCACATCTGGTTAGGGTCCTTTTGAACTAGATCAGACTGCAGACGTCGAGGCCATTTGGTATCACTGATGCACGCGATAGCAGATACGATGGCGGTAGCATCGATACTAAAATTGTATTCTGATAACCTCGACGCTTCTTTAGGCCCGATGGACCTGTCGAAGGTGATTTTGGTCATGAGCCCCCGGTTGCTTCGACCTTGATTATTTCTCATGTCGTTTCTTATGGGGTTCCGCCCTGACCCACTGCTCCTTCGCTCTCCGCTATATGGTAGATATCAATCCCTATTTGATCTTGTCTCATGATCATGTCACTCTTGACTCTGTCGATAGTTCCGACGGGATAAACAGACTCTAAGGGGGGCCCGAGTTGGTTATCTTCGACTCTGATTTTTGATTGATATCGATTATGTACATCTGCCCAGGTAATGGCAGGGTATTCTATCATATTCTGCTTTAATTGGTATGAAGCCATCGAGCTCCGAATATTGAGTCCCTGAGTGAAAGCTTGAACAACACAATCATCAGCGACTGGCGGCAGGTCCATTCGTTCTATTTAGAAACGGGACACGAATTCTCTGAGCATCTCGTTATCCTTCTGTTTAATTTTGAAAAGGTCCAATTTCCTGGTCTCGACCTTGATGGCATCAGCATGTGCTTTTACGAAGGAGTCTGCAAGCATAGCAAATGAATCAATAGAATTACGAGGTAAGTTGTGATACCATGTCATAGCTCATTTTGACATGGTTTCCCCAAATTTTTCGGTAAAATAGACTAGATCTCGTCGTCTTCCAAGTCGTTTCCTTTGATAGCGCATGTATAAGAGGTCACATGATCGTTTGGATCGGTCGTTCCGTTGTACTTAGGTATTTCGGGCATACAAAATTTCTTGGGAATCAATTTTGGGGCCGCGCTTGGAGTAAAAGGTTTTTGCACGAACTTCCTAGAATCCAGTCCCTTCAATAGCGGGAGCGCTCCTGGGATTTGATCTACCCTGGAATTATAGGTTTCGACCTTTTTATCGTTCGTTTCGATCTTCTTTTCCCCTGATTCTACCGGCTTTGTCAACTCCTTGAGCATTTTTATAATTTCGGGGTTAGTCCCCGACTCTTGTTCATTCGATCTTACCACGGCTGGTTTCGTTCTACAAGTGACCTCTTGGGGAGGATCGAGTTCAACCCTGCTCGGTGCCTGGATTTGGCTCTGCAACTGAGCTATCACCACCTGTTGAGCTTGCAGCATTTCGAAGATCATGCGTATTGATCCCGTCTTCTTCAATGTTTTGTGTATTTTGAACTGCCGATCGGGCACCACTACGGACGCTATTTTCAAGGTCGGTAGGCAAGTTCGCGTCGATGGCCACATGCGAATTTACATCAATCGGATCCGCGGTCTGAATTTCAATGATATCAGCGGGTGGCCCTGCGTTATCGGGTGCCATGTTGTTATTCTCACCTTGATGATCGGATTCGTTGTCGATATGTAGAGGTGCTAATCGAGAATTTGTCATTTTTAGCCTGAAATCAAAAACACTTCAAAGATCAGTGTAAAGCAGTGTGTGTGTTATGGAGATTTGCATCAAATAATCATTATTATCCTTAGCCCCACGGTGGGTGCCAAACTGTTTACCCTCAAAATCGGATAACAATTGAATTTGTTAGTGGTTATAAGGATATGTGGATTAACTTGATACAAAACGATAGATTAGATTGCAATTAAAATAAATAGCGATAAAATAACTGCAAACCACAGGAATTGGATGATTCCAATTCTAAGAATGTCTGCCACCCTTGAGTTGAATATACTTTGATTGACAAAGAATATCAAAAGATTAGGAGCTTGGAAAATGTATTGTTTATAAGTGTATGTTACAATGTCTCCATATGAATTACTAAGTCCCCTTATATATTAAGGGAGATCTTCCCTTTAAGACATTATTTTATAAAAAAAACATAAAATCCTTGATTCTGTAGACCGTTGGCCCCCTTTTTTGACTTAATCCCGTGATTTCTGCCATTATGATTGGTTAATGGCGAGAATCACGGATCCTTGTCGGATGAGTTGGCGAAACTTTTCTTCGAGGCCGTTAGAAGCAAGATCGGTCGTACCTTCGGTAATCTCGAGGGCTAATCTAACGGTCTTGATTGCCTGTTTTGACGATGCTTTTAGGTCCGACAATATCATATTCTGATCTTGGCTGACCACGCCGAACTTCGAACCTTGATATCGAGCTCGGTTTCATACGTAACTTCAATCTCTTACAGATGTGCCGAGTCTGGCCTACCGTTCCAGATGCTCGATCAAGCATCGAGCAAGATTTTACCCGTATACATCTATATCTTGTTCATTCGAATGATAACTACAGATAAATTATAAGAAGTTGCAATAACATATTAAATTACATTGTTAAGTTAAATCCTTCAATTGTATCTCCATTTCCTTATTCGTTTTTTTTCTTCCAGAAACTAAGTCCAGCCATAGAACGTTTTCCTTCTCTGCATGAGTAATTCATAAAGAAATACCGAAGGAAAATCAAGAATCATGCGTGGAACTTCACTAATCTTTAGAATTTTCAATTCTTGAGTGGGAGTACATCAGCAAGATTAATCCAATGGGATTGCACCACGTGCTTCAAAATCACCTCCTATTTAAAATAAGGCATGTTTCTTTACCTATTTTTTTATCTGAATAAATTTTAATGCTCTCTCAGGTGACATAAGCAGGTAGTATATATCAAAGCTTGTTGTAGCATTAAATTTGATTGCGTAATGCCCTTTTTGAGGAAGATTGTGATATTAGATGACTCATCTTCTAACCAATGGTTAATTGGTCAAACAGTTCATCTACATTATATATATCGTGCACATAATGGAATTCATTTCAGAAAATCTCATCAATTTGTGTTACTCGGGTGACATGAGCCCCCAGCCACACGTAGGGTACGGGGTATATATTTTTAGTTTTTATTCTTTAGTTTTCTGATCTTTTAGAATCACTTTATTTTCACTGGAAAAAATTTACAATGTTCAAAAGTTTCAGAAGAAATGGCAAATTGACGGTTGAAGTCAAGTTTTGTCAAGT
The DNA here is from genome assembly GCA_000715115.1 of Nicotiana otophora. NCBI lineage: Eukaryota > Viridiplantae > Streptophyta > Magnoliopsida > Solanales > Solanaceae > Nicotiana > Nicotiana otophora. The sequence continues at coordinate 35,128 of AWOL01S0075730.1, read as the reverse complement.
TAATAACATATGAAAGGAAGCTTTAGTCTTTGGGGAAAGAGGTGGGGGCCAAGTTAGCGGGCGAATTCGGTATTTAAATTATATAGGTTCAACATTTAAGAATTTTAACATTGAACTCATTATATTTTTAAAGTTATGGGTTCATATATACTATTTACTACAATTTTAATGAATTTTTTACACATAAATCTATACACCACATCGAAAATTATGGGTTCAATTAAACCCGTAGTTATAATATTACATCCGCCGCTGGTTAGGAGTATATATCATATATGTTCAATTTTGTCAAGTCTATTGAAAGAATCAAGAAAACTCTCCTGTGGCAAAATTTACAGTCATATAATCTCATGCAGCCAACACAGATTCTTTTTGCCTTTGCTTCACTTTCATGTATAAACCCTGCAATGGAACAAACAGATATAAGAATTTATATCAAGGAGAACGCGTTTAAACAGCTCAGAACAAGAAGATAGCTCTCTTAGGTGATAATCTCACGTTTGTCGTATGAATGGTTGCTCCAGTAGTCATGCTAATGTTTTGATCTGGAATCAACTCAAACGAGAAGTTCTGCAAAAATATTGCAAGAGCAACTGTAGCTTCCAACAATGCAAATTGATCGCCAACACATTTTCGAGGCCCTCCACTAAACGGAATGAATCTGCAACAACTAAATACATGAATGATAATCTTCTACATAGACAAGCTGTGTATAAACTGAATGCAGAAAACTGAATAGAGAAAAGCTAATGGCTGAAATGAATACCTAAAGTCAGTATTCGTTTCGTTTGGAACTGGACCTTCTAAGTCGAATCTTTCAGGATCAAATTCTTCTGCTCTTTCCCATACCTAAAACAAAGAGACAGCGAAGACAATTATTTTATGTATTAGTGGTATTTAGCAAAGCCAAATAACCCATTAGCGGACAGAAATTATTCACACCGTCTTGAAGAGCGAACAGAAACAGTTTCAAGGAATTAAATTTCCAAAAAGATCAATAACAGTAACAAGAAAGAGTGTAAAAGATCAGAAAAAGCTGTTAAATTTTACCTCTGAAGAATGATGAACGTTATATACCGAAATCATTATATCTTGACCAGCATTGACCTTGTAATTTCCAGGGAGCACATCAGCTACTAGAGCTCTTCTTATTAGAACCTAATAAAGACAGTTCTCCATAAAATCAGGTTATCAGAAGATAATGCATAATGATATAGTCCACAAGGAGAAGAAATTGACGAACTTACAGGTGGATGTGGATAAAGTCGGAGTGACTCAGTTATGCACCGTGTCAAGAACTTGAGATTCCTCATGTCTTCATAAGTCGGATTGCGTCCTCCCAAAACTCTGTCAACTTCTTCATGTGCTTTTTCCAAAGAGGAAGGGTTCTGCATTAAGAACATAAAATATGAGGAAACAACAGGTAAAAGTGCATATAGCGGTAAAAGGGCAACAAAACCTGTTAAGAATTCCTAAATAGCAGAATAATGGTTGAAAGTGATGACAACATGATTAACATGCATTACCATAAGTGACATCAAGCGATGCGTTTTAGCTAAGAACATATGAGTAAAACAATTCTTAGTAAGTTTTCCAAGGAGTATTGTCCTTGGGTAAGAAAAAGCTCCTCAAATGGCATTTATTTTAGTTGCTGCGCACACCATATTTCACAGTTTTTTTTCTTTTTTTAAGATAAGTCACCATATATCACAGGTTAAGACACCTTTTCTTCAAATTCAACCTTTATAATGATGTACTGTCTTGTGGACGGGGAGGAATTTAAGTTAACGTAAATGTCATAGAGACAGAGCTCACAACAATTAGGTTGACTTCAAATAGTTCCCCCTCTGACAAGCCAAAAGAAGTAAAGAGGTTAAAAGAAATCAGTTGACTTCAAATAGTTTCCAACTTACATGAATGAACAACGAATGTCTAAAGATACCGCGTACGACCAAGCTAAAGGGGTTGCCTTGCAAGGATAATTTCTCACACATTGAAGAACCTATTTTTCATTTTTTTTTTCCCCTTACTTTACATTCAAATATTAAAACCATGACTTTGACATAAACACACAGAAGAGCTGGGTAATTTTCTGAGTGTACTTGTGGCAGTGAGTGTTTACCTCCAAAAGAAACCATGTGCAACATGTTAAACGTGAAAGGGTCGAAAAGGCTGAATTTAAGTGGCAAATACATCTAGAATATGCACATAAATATTAAGAAAAAAAAGGCAACTTTGCACTTCTCTGCTGCACACTTTATTGCTGTCATTCAAGTTGGAAAAACATAAAAATGAATGATAAATTAAGAGGGAACTAAGGATTCAAGGATGTAGGTCAATCAAAGATACCTTACTCAGCAGGTATGACGTCCAAGTCAAAACTGAACCTGTGGTTTCATGCCCAGCAACTAGCATTGATAGAAGATCGTCTCGAAGTTGTACACTTGAAACCTGAAATTCAGAGAGTTAGCGTGTATGAAGAATGCACATTAAGCTATATCTGCAATATTTTGTCTTTAAGAAGTTAGGCTATGACCAATCCTTTTCTCCAAAAGAAGCAAACATGTCAATTGAAAGTCACAAGGCGAGATTTGGATTTTGCTTATAGTTTTGGATTGTTAAAATAATACTGCTATACGCCAATGGTCCTTATAAACCAATGGCATTGCCTGTTGTATTACAGAGAGGGAAAGCTGTGGTTTGAGGAAAATACAATCAGATTGATTGGCCAAGTTTGTGGATACTGATTATTTCAAGGGAAACATCAAATCCAAATCAAAGTCTCTAACTCAAATGTTTAATGGATGTCATATTATGAAACTTGTTAGAAATGTACAAGAGAAGAGTCCTATTTGTATGAATCTCCTTCAAGAAACTATACATATTAGATAGGCTAAGGGTATAGGATCTATTTCAAGTTTATCATCATTGTATAAACAACCGGGCTTGCACCTAATTCACTCATTAATAGATAATGGCAGATAAGGAGGGAAGAGACTTCCTTTCTCCAAGAACCCTGCTCATTGGGACCAACCGAGCATCATGAGGACTCCCTTCTCAGTAGTGCCAAACTATGGAATGGAGTTTAGCTAAGTATAAGCTCAAGATGAGCTTCTTGCCATCACACTAGTTTGAAACTTGGCAGCACTCATAATGGATAATTGTCATGTCCCGGGTGCCACTGTGGATGTTTCTCATTCTAGAGAGTTGTCAATCAGCCACCACGTGGCATATTTATATGCATGCAATGTGTATCTTTGGTTGGCCAATCTATTAGCAAAATCATATCATCAATATTAAGAATCATTCAAACTAATAGTTTTTACTTCAGCGAATTCAAAAAAGTTAAAGCAAAGTAAACAAATGATGTATAGAAAAAGACTGAAGAAAAGGATAAGAAACAATGGAAGAACAACAAGAGAGTTCTAGAATCTGAACAAGAAACTACCACTAAGCTGGCTTCACTTGATTGTTCAAAGACTACATTTAACTATGAAGAAACATATTTTGCTTCATCTTTATTCTGCTAGACTTTACAAGGAAAAAGAAAAAAGAACACAGTCCTATAAGTATGTTGTATGTACTTTTTTATATATTGGTGGTGTCTGGACCAACTTCAGCATACCTCAGACTATTCCACTGGGTACCTGCTATCTCCCACTAGCACAGGTACCTAGTCACTCTACCCACCAGTTCTTATGCAGATGGAAAGATATCACCTAATGTTTTTTTGTATTTGAACACTGGTCTTCTATGATAATTAACCACTTCATTGTCGTTACGGCACACCCTTGGGAGCTATGACTATGATTGCATGAAAACTTACATCAGGGGTACTTATCAAAAGAGAAAAAATTGCATCAGTGGTACTAACTGTATTTGACATTAACATACCATAGATGATGCTATTTACGTAAAAGAAGTTCAGTTTCAAAGAAGTTTCGTAATCGATAAACATAAAGGAAATTCTATCAGTTATATATCGAATGAGTTAAAATATTGGCCAACCTCCTCTCGGCTAGCAAGCAAAAATCGAAGGATGCTTGGATCTCTATCATTCACGTACTCATCCTCATTAATCCTCTCACCCTCAGATTCTACAATCTCTCTGCACTTTGCAATGAGCTCTTCAACAGTTTGCCTGATTAAAGAAACTGCATTTTCAGCCTTTATCTGTCGTGGGATGACCTTACATAAGGCTTTGATCTACAAAAACATGGATGATTTCAGTCAAAATGATCAAACAGATTTAGGCAAAAACCATCTAAGTATAGGAAGGACATGCCTGCCAATACGGCAACAGATCAGTTGAACGGAGTTCTGCTTCTTTTAACGCAGTGTAAACTGCTTCAATAACTGGACTGTCAGTAGTAAGGGAATCAAAATTGTAATTGAAGAGTGCAAGACCAATAACATCAAGTGTTAGTTGAGAAAACTTTGCCTCCATATTTACTGCAGAGCCAGAAATTGCATCAGGTGTAAGTTTCTCCACCATTCTCTCAGCACATCTGCAAAAGACCCGATCAACTATTACTGACAAGTACTTCTTGTGAAGAGATGGAACCACAGCCCTTCGCCTTGCCTATATCAAATTAGGTTTAAGCTCAAAACAACACCATCGGTGGCCATAATATTGTTACACTAGGGTACAGTACTTTCCCTCTATTATAAAAACTAACTAAAAATCATCAATTACATTCATCAATAATAAACCATGGTTTACAGGAACTTCATATTATATTGTTTTATACCAAACTAGAGGTCACCATTGAATTTGACATTAAATTAGCTTTTCAGTACCTTAAAGCGTGCTTCGTTTTATGCTGTGTATATCACAAATTAAACTACCAACATGCAACAATTCAAACTAGCCAGAAAAGATGAATCCTTGGGACATCTAAATTTCATCAAGAAAATTAGCATTCACCAGACCGAGTCCAAATTCCACATAAATAGAAGATGCAAAAGCATTGACCCTAATTACCAAACTAACGCTTCATAAGAATTATCCTTTCATTTTAATAATATACTAAAGAACTCTCATTTGTTTGGCACCAACTAAAATGGAACTGTCTAGTCTCACAGTCAAACTTGACCACGAGGTGCACGCTGCATAATTCAACAATATCCATTACTACGCCCCAATTCCAAACTACTTGCGACGGATGTATGAATCCTCTATATTCATTCCACTCTAGTTGGACCCAGTGACAGATTCAGGCCATAATTGTTGTGTTCAAACCACTAGCGGACCCCGCCCATAGCGAGAGCTTAGAGCACCGGGCTGCCCTTTTTTTATTGAATTTTGAACCCATAATTTTAAAAGTATTATGTGTTCACTACTATGAAAATGTAAATGTTGAACCTATCAACTTTAAATCTTGGATCCGCCCCTCTATATGGACCCATTTCATTCCAATGCAACTACAAATGATGCATAAAATTCAACGACCTACGCCTCAATACAAAACAAGTTGAATTTGACATTAAATTAGCTTTTCAGTACCTTAAAGCGTGCTTCATTTTATGCTGTGTATATCACAAATTAAACTACCAACATGCAACAGTTCAAACTTGCCAGAAAAGATGAATCCTTGGGACATCTAAATTTCATCAAGAAAATTAGCATTCACCAGACCGAGTCCAAATTCCACAGAAATAGAAGATGCAGAAGTATTGACCCTAATTACCAAACTAATGTTTCATAAGAATTATCCTTTCATTTTAATCATCTACTAAAGATCTCTCATTTGTTTGGCACCAACTAAAATGGAACTGTCTAGTCTCACTGTCAAACTCGACCACGAGGTGTATGCTGCATAATTCAACAATATCCATTACTACGCCTCAATTCCTAACTACTTGTGCTGACTGTATGAATCCTCTATATTCATTCCATTCTATTTGGATCTACTGACAGATTTAGGCCATAATTGTTGGGTTCATTTGAACCCAGTAGTTGCAACATAGAACATAGATATAAATGTGAAAAACCACTAAAATTTTAACAAATAGTATTGAATTCTGAACCCATAATTTCAAAAGTATTATGTGTTCATTACTAAGAAATGTAAACGTTGAACCTATCAAATTTAAATCTTGGACCCACCTCTGTTTGGACCTATTTCATTCCAATGCAACTACAAAAGGAAGCATAAAATTGAGCAACCTACGCCTCAATCCGAAACAAGTTGGATCAGCTATACCAATCCTCTTTATCCATTTTGCTCTTCTTGGGCCTAACTCATTCCAATATATTTCATTTTATGCTGCATTATCCTTTATTTTCTTAAGATAAGTCAATAAATCTATATATCTATATACTAATATTTAAAGTGGGAAGCTCCTTAGTTAAAGTTGAATTACCAAAATGCCATCGAAAATTATAAATTTCATTGACAAACACCAAGTGAGTGTCAAAGCAATATCTACTAAATGTGCATGTGAAGCTGCATATTTCAACAACATCTGCGCCTCTATCCCAAACTAGTTGGAATCAGCTATATAAATCAACTATATCCACTCTGCTCAATTTGGGCCCAATTCATTCCAAAACCAATCAAGTTGCATAATTAACAAAACAAAAATAAAGGAAAGCAAAATTACCGTCCAAAGAGGACCTTCAGCAATGGCAAACCCAGAACCAAACAAAAACTCAGAAACCTCAGCAACCAGTCCTTTACCATACTTTCCATAATTCTTCAAAACATGCTTAGCAATAGAAGGATCACTAACAATCACAAAATTCCTAGGCCCAGCAGCAAGACGATAAATGGGTCCATACTGATTCATCCATTTAAACAATGGAAGGAAAAGAGCACCACCTAATAGTTCAGAAACATCCTCAAGCTGAGCACTTGCAATGGGTATATTAGAATCATCATTTTGGCCCAAAGTAAGTGAGCTGGTTAGTTTTGTTAACCAATCTGGACTGACCCATGAACTGGGCTTTGTAGAAGGTGGTTTCTTGTTGTCTATGGAAGATTTGACGGAAAGTGAACGGTAAGGAAGTGGGCTCAGATGGGTGGTTCGGTGGTCGTGGGTGGTGGAGTGAGTGAGAAAAGAGAATGAGGAGAGAGTGAGGGAAAATGGCATTGTGGTGCTGTAGAGATATGTGTAGTGGAATATCAGACATTCATCTGTTATAGAAATATCTGTTATCCACGTTAGGACTATAGGATTATCTAATTATTTGGTTTTTCTTGTTTTTATTTTATTTTTATTTTTATTTTTATTAGGCGAAATACATAGACCATTGTTACACTCGCCAATAACTTGTCAAATTAACCAATAAGAAAATGACACCTATAAATTGTACATAAAAATCTGATAAATGTAATTAATGTTATGAATATATTATATTATGGACGTTCATTTAGTATTCCGTTGTAAATAAGCTTCATGAAAAAGCTTATCCATATGAGGCTCCGCCGTAAATATATTTATCCATTTAGTACTCCATTGGAAATAAGCCTCCTGAAGAAGCTTATCCTTTCGGTACTCCGTTATGAATAAATATTACTCATGGTAGAAGATTATCTATATGTGGTACAACAGCTTAAAGTAGCAGCTTACAAGCAGCTTGCAGTAGCAACTTGCAGTAGCAGCTTATNAGATTATCTATATGTGGTACAACAGCTTAAAGTAGCAGCTTACAAGCAGCTTGCAGTAGCAGCTTATTTTCTTCTATAAATAAAGGAGAATTCAGTTCATTATGTACATAAGTTTAAAGTTTGAATAATATATCAGTTTCTCTCTATACTTGTCTTTACTTTACTGTCTTTATTTTATAACACGTTATCAGCACGAGACTCTGCCATCT